>JAWQRJ010003233.1:0-12342 GCA_033557515.1 Diorygopyx duplodentatus | reverse complement strand
ATTGAGATGTGATTGAAATTGGGTACGTTCAGTTATTCAAAAGTGTCAACTCCATTCACTCGTCACGCTCAGTCGTTTGGATAATACATAGTTGAGATTTTATAATGACGTTGATATCACAAATCAACCCCTAAGCCTTTGTAGCACGACCTGTGACGTAGTAAGTGTAGACTCAGTTGAGCGCTTGTCTGGTTGCATAACTCGCAGGCGTATAAACTTGTGCACATACTGCGACAGCTAGTAGGGTGATCGGTGCCGGGTTTATAAATACCACTATATACTATTTTTCTTGCGAAAATCCACTTAGAAGGAACAAAATATGCAAAAACTATCTTCGTGTGGTTAATTGTACCGGGTGACCGTAAATGATTGTGATTTTTTTTGTTCGGTTGGCATGATTTTTTTGTTTTCCTGTTTGCATCCCTGATTTTCAATTTAAATTTGTCAAATCAAAACGTCAAATAAAATCAAATTCAGTGTCGTTTGTTTACGAAACCCCTAACCTAAGAACTAATCTTGACATAAAGAGGGATTATTACCAAATCATCAGGGATGCCAACCCACTATAATTGCCTCAATCATTTACAGTCACCCGGTATAAAGTACATGATTGACTTTTTATAGCAAGTTTTAATGCAAAATCAATATCCGGATGTTACTGACGTCTTTCTAGTTTTATTTGCTAAAATTTTTTACTGTGTCGTAAATATAATATTACGTTCAAAATTCAAATATATTATAGATTTTCGTGGATATTTCTAATTTTACCCATGTAACCCCATCTCACGTCCTTCAATCGTGCCGTTTCCATTATGGCTAACAGTTTATTCAGCAGTTTGTATTGGAATCAGTTGGTATGTAAATATTTACGCATTGTTTCTTCGCGGTCATTAATTTTGTACTCAAGTAGAGACAATTTTTCTACCAGACTGTTCACACCCGCAACCGATCCCTTCTTACACAATCTATAAATAGTTTCCTTTATTTCTAGGCTGTATTTTCCCTAACCTTGTTATGTGAACTGTCCCAAACGTATTGGTATAACATATAAGACTCAAGAAGAGTAATGGTAGAAATACAATATATGATGATTTATATTGCTTTTTAACACAACGATACAGCTGTTTTGCCCAAGCTAGCTTTTTACTTTTCATTTAAATTACTTTTTGCATTTTATTGCACTTTATAATCACTTTCAATTTAAATGTATCGGTGTACCCTTTTAGCTACTTCTGGACAATACTTCCGAGCCAAAAGGGCATATGGTGCACTGGAATTGATGGATACAACTTTGTTTTTATTGGAATTATCCCAATACTGAAGAGAGTAACTGTTTTCTAAATTACGCCATCTAACATTCTCCTTTAATTCTCGAAACAGGTTGCTCAATTTTCGTGTTCTGAAACTAGTACCCACTATGCGATTAGCACGAGAAAACATAGTTCCAATTCTTGCTACATAACTTGAAGCTTCGTTGTCCTTTCTTGCAAAACTCAATATGGCATTTCCAATACGATAATTGGTTCGCAGACGATCAGCATTTTTAGACAATTCATCATATGGTCTAAGTACAATTGTGTCCGTGTCCAAAAATATGCCACCATATCTCCATAAGACAACCAATTGTAAAGCACTAGTAGCTTTATTAAATGCATTTGGCTCTGATTCGCTTATATGTATTTGCTCATAACTAATCGGTGAATCGTTGAAGAATTCATAATAATTCACATGGGCAACGTTGATATTACCATACTCATTTAAGGCATCAAATATTCGAAATTCCGTTGAACCATTTGTATGTTTATATCTTCCCAAACTAGTAACAAGTAGAAAAACCTGTGCACGTGGATGTATCCTGGCTGCAGACTCTATGGAACATGCTTGTCTTGAATTCAATAGAAGAATGTTGTTCTTTCCAGTCCTACAAGAACATCCTATGAAAAATATAGATGTATTGATTGGTGGATCCAAGGACAGAATATTCGGTAGATAAGTACTTGATTTATTCAAGCAATCCAGCTTCTTGTGCACTTTTGAAAACTCGAATGTTTTACCAGCTGTTATACCGAACACTATTCCAGCGGTTAGCAGAAATAATTTCAGTATCATCTTCCTAAATTATAACTAAAATTTAACATTCTACTCTCCACACTTTGCTGAAAAACCTCTTAGCAGTATTGGTTTTAGGTTACATGGGAGACAATTGTCAAATATTCTACACATTTTGACAAATGGGTTTCCTGTCAATTCCCAAATGTGAAATGATCTAAGTACTATGAACAATGTTTATTTTATTCCTGGTGAACCATTGTACACAAGTGTATTTTTATGATAATACCTGATCTGAACCCGAAGTTATTTTATTTGGAAATCCTCTTTCCTCTGATTGTTAGTGTGAAACCATTTGTGTGAAATAATACAAGAGATATTTTGTGTGTGCTATAATTTATGACTTATGACTACTGTCAGTTATTATATTTTTTGTCATTTGTTACCTTCTTTTGAAATATGTCACTGTCTATCTATTTTATTCAATACCTAAAATGTTTGTAAACGTATTACTATGCATAGTCCTCATTTTATTAACCCTTTTGTGTACGGATAGCAAAATAGTAAATGTATCGTTTCACAAAATGTGCTATACTTATGCCTCAAACCACCTACCAAATATCCTAGATTTCAAACCACCAAAAGGTAAATCCATTTTCTTTGTGGAATCTTCGTGTGGTCTGGATTCTGAGGGCTTCGTTTTATTCAGCCCAAAACAAGCATGTTCAGTGGAATCAGCTGCTAGAGCACACCCAGAGAGAGAAATCTACGTTTTGACAACCTCCTTAGGGAGAATCGACATTGACAATGCGAAAGAAGGCTCCGCACTTTCTTCGTTGAAAGTGTATAAGAATATTCACTTTGCTCACGTTAATTACATACAGTACCTGAAGAATTCTCCAGTCCGCCACGAGAAAGCTAATACGTTATCTCCCAATGAGCTGATTTCAACTTACAAAACAATAGAACCTTTAAGGTTACTTACTTTATGGAGATATGGTGGAATTTACTTGGATTTGGATTTGATTGTCCTCAAGCCCTTAAAGGATTTGGCCGTTAACTTCCTTGGCGTATTAGATAAATCTTCCGTTGGTGACGCAGTGATGGGGTTTAGTCACAAAAATGAAGGACACGATTATTTACAGAAATGTTTAGCTAGGTTGGGATCAATTGGAATATTCAACGAAACTGGAAAAGTGGAATTTTATACAATGATGAAGTATACATTTACTTTCTCCACAATTCATGGATCACTATAGTATATACTTGTTTTAGGTGTTATACAAGTATGTGTAATGTAAAAGACTGGATAGATGCTAACGTATTAAAACGGTGTCCGCATTTGGTCTTATATCCACCAGACTTTTTCTATCCAGTCCACTATTTGGAGTGGACGCACTATTTCGACAAGTCTCAAATACTAGAAGTATTTGAAAGGGTGCAGAGAAGTTATATTGTGCATTTCTGGAATAAGTTCAGTGGACGTATGCCATTTATGGCAAATTCTTCGTCTCCTTATGCAATATTCGCCAGGAAATATTGTCCTGAAGTAGTCAAAAATAATCCAAAATTTATGTAGTTGGTATATATAATATATAATTGTGGTATCAGCAAGAGAAACATTTGGTAATTTATATTAACAATGAAATTTATCTTGATGTGGAATGGAAAGCAGTAGAAATATACATAAATTTCCCGTGTGTCCGTTTCGTAAATTTTCATTTAAAACAATTATTTTCTACAACTTACACATTGAAACGTGCACTTTATAAAAAGAACGTTAAAAGAAAGTTCATTCATTTAGGCTATCAATACTGTTTTATAGCGTACAAATATTTACTATCTGAGAATACATCTCTACATAGCGGTTTCTAAAACCAGTATATTCCCGTACTTCTGCAGTTTACATGTGGAAAATTTTTACGGCCACCTTGGAAGCCAAAGGGATTTGCCTAAGCATAAATTTTGCGAATATATTAGTCAAATAATAATTATGAAGTACCAAAAGTGACAAATTTTAGGTTTGTTTGATGCTCATGGCACCTTTGATATTGACCGAATATTGTTGTCATACTCCATTGGTTAAAAATATGTATCTTAATGAACCTCATTAAAGTGCAGGTAGTAAATACTTAATAAATCAATTAAAGTATAGGAGTAGAAAAAGTAAATACATGGCGGACACAATAAAATTGTTATTTTTTGTTTTAAGACAGCTTTTGTTTTGAAGAAAAATATGTACATGGATTACGAGACATTTTGAAAAAGAGCTCTGTTTCCCATTTCTTCAAAAGATCCCATTTCTTGAAGACGCTTTGCAACTATACATTTTTAAATGGAACACCCTGTATATTATTAAATTTTTGGGTTTCCTATGGAATTTATGGTCTATTTGATTGCGGTAAAAGAAATGTTTTCCCAATACGTGAAGTTACATAGTGTCAAGTATACAAATCATATATGTGATAGGGGTATTGGAGGAAAGGGACCAGCAAAATTTACCGATAAATTAATTACAGACCTGACAACGTATTTCGGACAGGCCATTTGAAGGCATCCAAATTCTGCCGGACAGATGAAAACAGCTGTGTGGGCCACATACTTCTGCAAGTGTTCCACGAAGGACAATCCACAACATATGTCCTGCCCGGAATGAGCAAACCAGAATATCCCCTTAGTACTAACTCTCCTTTAATACTTCTTATGTCTCAGATCTTCAACGTTCGGTTTAAAGGCGTCCGATCGCTCAAAATCGTATTTAATGCGTCCTTCTTCAACGCCTCATCTCCCAGGTCTGTATGTCCCCCAACTCTCCGTAGTCCTTCAACAACGTCACGATATCCCTCCCGAGCTCTCTAAGGTCTCTCTTTATTACTTCGTTATTTACCCTCTTCGTTGACCTCCTCAAATATAGCATGTTCAAGGCGACGCACCCCTTACGTATACCGCCTACAGCCGATTTTTACTTAAAACTTTCTTGTACCTTAGAGAAAAAGTCCAGCTGTCGAATTTTATTCAATTTCCATGTTAAGCTTCCCAGTGTGGAAAAACCAATTTAGAACGTGTTTTAAAAAATTCATCATACAACAGTTACTTAACCTAAAATAATGAAAACATCAAAGTGACATTGGCAGTCTCGCCATTTCGGCCTACTGATGAACCGGCAGTTGATTTGACGTTCATTTTGATTCATTAAAGGGTGTGAAGCAATAAACAGGAAGTACCTGTTAATTCAGTTAATTTTAGAATTTTCTCAAGTATTTCTTATAACATAGAACAACAAACCGTCCGTATTATGCAAATCATAGCAATTATAAATATGTACATTGGAAGTGTCTTCATCTAGTAGATCCTAGTGAAGGTAGAGAAAATGTATCATCACAACAGCGTTTGCGAAAGAAAACTGTGTTAGGTATAATGCTTTATTTTGCGTGAAAAGAAACTATGGACATTCTCTGGAAGATGGCTCTACATAAGTATTATAAATGGGAACAAGCAATAAAGCAAACATAAAGGAAAGTTCTGTTGGGTAATTGTTTTATTCAGAATATTTTTGTTTGAGGCCACAATCCTAATATCCTTGTTAAATATTTTTTTAATCCTTTTTAAATATTTGCCCAAAGCAAGTATAACCGGAGGTACAAGATATAAGTATGTTGCCAAATTTTCAGATTTCCTAATATCCTTGTTAAATATTTATTTGCCCAAAGTGGCACCGTTCAGAGATCGGGGGGTTAGGTGAGAGAAAGTCGTGTGAGTAATCCACACCAGATGATTTAAGTAAGCTGTCATTTTGGAGCTACGAATTATAGTAGCTTTTTATTTCGAAAAAAACGTGAAGAACCCATGACTAATTTTCCATACATGGTTTACAATCCTGGTTAGCTACTCATTATTATTAACACAATATTTTTGACATGAAATAATAACTCTAAGCCTAGGTGTACACTTAGTACAGAGTTATAAAAAGTTCTTCGTTATTATTGATACAATAATTACATCTTCTTAAAGTGGACTTGGTTGCAATAGGAATCATATTTTCGTAAATAATCGTAGATCGTGTTAAATACAGTTAAACCAGGCTGATCAAAATAGTATTGAATATTTAAAAAAAATCATATTTAATTAATGAACGACAATATCTTTAAGAAATCGAAAGTTTGAATGAAAATGTCAAAATAATGATTCACAACTGTCAATAACTAATAATTTTTTCTATGGTTAACTGTGTTAAATTTGAAATAAAACGGGTAAAACTAACTTCTTTATGTTTCAAAGTAATAAAAGAAAAATATCTTTTTATGAGCAACTATGGCAACTATGGTTAGCATACGTCATAATTAAAAAATGAGAGGTTATTTTAAAAAAATGGATTCAACTTTCTTATTAAGAACATAATTATCTACAACTTACTTACTTATTTCTTCAAAGGCATCTACTTTAAAGAAATAATAAAACAAACAGTTTTTTTTTAATATCCAGTAATCAATCCATGTATTTTTAAAACAGTTTAAGAAATAGTAATTTTATTATATCCAGTGTTTTATATATTTTTTTATTAAATCTTTAATAGCTGTGTTGTTTCATTTTTAAATTCACACTGCATAAATGGATAACTTTGTATGATGTAAAACAAATGTTATTCCCTTTTATTTACTTAATTTTATTAACTTATTAGTCATTACTTCATTATTTCGTGAATTTGGAATTTTTTTATCGTTTTGTTGCTGTTTGTTTTCTCCTTAATATTTTTCGGATCTTAACAAATAAACTGTCATCAGAAAACAATTATAACACATTGTATTCTTGGGCCACCAATTTCCAAAAATAAAAAATACTGAGAATATTAAGCGTTTTTAATTTTATTAAAAACGCTAGATAGACTTCCCAATATACTTTGGCGCATGCGCGGTACCAGGTGCTGGAGGAGTTGCACCTATCTACCATGTATAGGTTAAAATATTAAAACTTTTGCGCTTATGTAAACGTCTACTTTTAAAAGACTTTACAATTTTGCATATTGCATTCTTCTAACAAAAGTGTAATAGAAGAAACACACGTGGCATCATATAGTGGTTGTCCGCCATCTTGTCGAACACAACATGAGTTTTGCTTTGCGTTCCACCTGGGACATTTCTTCTCTCATAAATACAGAAGTATATTGACACCATCAATAGAATTATAATAAAATAATTAGTTTAAGCTTCTTTTGTTTTTCAAGTAGAAAGACCACGTTTCTCTTTCACTATTTCAAATGTTGAATGCAAAAGACGGGGAACTAAAATGATAGAAGAAAATAATTAGAAGCAAATCTTTTATTCAAAATATCAAAATTCTAGTGTTCTCTACATAAATATTTCAATCGAGTCAAGTCAAATTACATGTTAAAATCGATCAACAATCAAAACATATAACTAACAATAAATACACAATATTACATCAAACAATGCGAAAAATAGGGTAAAAACGTTACACGTGGTTAGCAACCGCATCCGCCGCTCTTGCGATAGCCCCCGCGACTTCTTGGTTCATCGCTGCTGTAGTCGCTGCTATCAGAATCGTACGAGTCGTATGATGAAGAGTCGCTGTAGTAACAATACTTCTTTGATGTGGTGATGCTTTTACGACCGGTTCTTTTTGTTCCACAGCAACCTCCTTTCTTGACGGCTCGCGGTTTCTTCTTGGGCGCGGGCTTCTTCTTTGTGGCACCTACACTTCTGCGTCCACACGGATTGCCCGGCATGGTTGCTTCACCTCTCCAAAGAAGTTTCAGTAGAACGTACAAAATGATGATTGCGTTGGCAATTTCTTGTCTTTCAGAACCACGACGTCCTCTTGAAGTCTTGAAGCGTGTTCTCTCTCGTCTCGTTGCAGTTGACTAACGAGAAGTCCACGTTTGGGACGGCCTTTTATATCATTTGGCTCGATGAACTGGTTTTCTTTCCTTCTTTCCTGCAGAACAGGAAATTTTCAACGCGAACAACATGTGGTATCGATATTCCATGAATATACACGTGGTTTTAAAATAAATTTTTATTAAAAATAGACATACACGAATGATTCAATCATTCTTATAAGAAGAGTAATCACATTTTAATCTATAAAATTCAATTCTCTGTTTTTGGTGTGGTGTTGTGGTTTGTATCCAACCTTTTTTAATAAATAAAACTGATATCTGTTTGAGAGATTACTATTAATTACTTTCATTCACAGTAATTACCGCATAGGTATAGAAATATTATGTTTGGACACAGATGAAAGTGCGTATAAATTTTCAACTAAATAACAATTAAAAATTGAAGAAATTCAATGTCAAGTTGGCACAATTTCAAGTTTTTTTTAAAAAATCTTTTGCAATTAATTTGGTATTCATTTGGTGGCGTTTGGTGATGCACTGAAAAGCTTGGGATCTGAGCCGTTTTCATAGATATTCTTTTAATTTAGTGCCAAGACTGGCCATCTTGGCACTAAATTAAAAGAATATTCATTCAACTTTATTTATTTTGGAAAAGTCTTATGACAAACGATTGGAAATCGTTTTGAGTGGGATGAATTAGAAATCGTTTGGTGATGTGTAGAAAAATATAAAAGAAGATATAAAAGAAGAAAATCTCAACTTTACCCACCAATTTTATTCATTTAAATTTTTTATATCAATAAAACTTTTATTTATTTTTTTTTTTTATTAGAATATCTTACTATCAAAACATTCAAATGCAATTCACAACGCCGCCATACAATTTCCAACCGATTGGTCTAAAAAATTAAAATAAATAAGATTTGGGGACCTGGAGGAATTTTATGTTGATCTTTTATTCGTCTACTTTTTCTGTTAGAACAGGTAATTACCAAAATATTCTAATGCAAACTTCATTAAACGATTTCCAGTTGCTTGGTACCAAGAAAACAAAATGAATAAAATTTGTGGGCTAACTTAACATTCAACCTTTATTTATTTATTTTTCTATGGGAAAAACTTTAAATGGGGTCAATTTATAGCACTGAATCTTTGTTTTCTATGAGAGCTATTTGGGAGAAAAAAAATTATCAAATTTTTATAACATGAAATTACAACTGAATAAAATCACTGGCTTGTTGCTTAAAATGTAATATCATAACGTACCATTTTTTTTACAAAAACGGATTTACTACTATAACATTTCATTATCTTAATTCTATACAATATATGTTTAAGTATTTTTGGTCGATTCATCTTTCAATAAAAAGATTAAAATTGGATGTCCTATCGATTAAATTCTGCTACTAATTTATGTTTAGCAAAAAATTATTTTAAATAAAATAATTTCTATGCAAGTGCACCTATCTATGTTATTATTCGAACAAAAATTTGTACATAAATAACAATCAAAGTAACTAATATAGGTAACATAAATGATTTCTAATCGATTGGCATAGAATTTTTGAGGACACACAGTTGGGGCCAACTTTTTTAAATATTTTCTTTATTTTCTTTATTAAACTTTAATGATGAAATTTTTTTTTAAAGAAATAGTATATCATCCTTTTCAATTAATAATTTTCAATAAATTATTTTGTGTGGAACGTACTACATCTCTGAAACATGTTGTTACTCTGTGCTATACAAAAAATTACCAAACACAGCTTTATGGTGGTTAGAAATTGGGACATTTCTTTTAGAAACAAAGCAAACTTTTGGACGTGTTGATTACTTGAAAATATTGTAAACAATATCCTCGGTATCATTGCCTTCTTAATCCAATTAAGATGATTTGGTCATAGCTTAAAGATAAGATAAAGAAAAACAACACGCCACTTAAAATTAATAGTAGCACAAATGATTTAATGAAGCAAAATCATTTGTGCTGAAATGAAAGCCAGTACACATATTTCCAATTAAAGCCGCTAATAATGTATTTGAGGGATGATTCAAGAGACTATTTAAGTGATTATTATTTTCGTAGGTATATCTTTAGGAGAACTACGAAACAAGTTAAATCATCCCTACAACTTGCAGATGTCGAAATACTGAATATTGGATTTTTGAACATTTTCATCAATATCGGCCAACAAAGGGCGAATTCTAAATATAACATCCAGGACAATTAGATAAGAATACATATACAGTGAATACAAAACTTTATCAATAGAAACCAGTGTATGGCTAGGCAACTCATTGTTCGTTCAAAACTACAAATACACTTTGGGACCCCGAAAGGAAAACAATACCCATCCGGTAAAACTTTGTGTCGTATCACCAAATCGATTCAAGATCCAATGCCAACCATGCCGAAATATCCGGCAGATGTCCCAGAACTGTCCGAATAGCTCGAAATGTGTTTATTATTAGCTTATCGTTTCGGACACTGCATGTCAGCTCGGTAGAAACGTAAACTGGGGAATTTATGAATCCGGCACGCGTAAAAAATGTTTTTACAACGAAATCCTTGATTTTATATCGAAACCTTATATTACGTGCTATGAAGCCGTTAAGAATTTAGGAAGTTCCTCGGAACGAATTGGTACCAGATTAAAATAAATAAATAGCTCCATTCGAATGAACCGAAAGCAAACAAAGCAAACATGTGCAAATTACTACAGCATTTTGCACATGTTCTGGTTTCCACAAAGGATGTTATTTTTGTATGTGGAATTATTTTCTATTTTCTAGATTAATACCGTGTCTGAATAGTTTTTATTCATACACGGTATTAAGATTCTTTGTTGCGATGTTTTCATGTGCCATAATTTTTAAATCTTAAATGAGATATTTGACGCAACTGTTAATACATCAGTTTGCAAATTCGTGGAGATGATGTCTTCTGAAGGATATTCTCTTAAATCGTTCGACAGAAACAAAAATAAACTTCGAAGCATATCATAGAATATTAATTCTGATTTATTCAAATCTATATCGATAGAATTTCCACCAGTTTTGAAACGGTCACGTAAATCAAAGGCGTGGTACGTTTTCACAATATTTTGCACATAGTCTGTAGATGCAGATAAAAACAAATTATTTTGGTTTATTTGAATCCAAAATTTTCATTTAATTTTGTTTACAATTTGATTTAGAAACTCAAGTTTTTATTCAGTTTGTTACTTTTACCACGTCAGCTTAATTCGCTTTATATTTTTGTTCATGATCAATATGAAAAGATCTTGTGAAATAGGGATGTGTTCATCATATTTGCTTATTTTTGGAAAACACGAAGGGGTCGAGATACTGCGATAAATTTGGTTATTTGAGGATGAATGAAAGATATTTGCAAAAAGACAGTAAGTATGTGTGCTGAAATATTTAACAATATTCGGCTCTAGTCATCCATGGGAAAGTAGTTTGTTATACCACAATATGTTTGATTATGAAGTTGTCATCAAATTTTACTTTCTTTTATACCCTATAGGTATAAAGAGAAAGTAAAAAAGTAATAAAAGGGAAAACATAAAGAATGTATTAAGAGAAAGTAATATACATTGCATTCAGTCATTTTGGTATATCTGCGAATTATGTATGGTATTCTAAGAGTAATGGTACCATTTGACCATTGGTCTGCCCGTCTCTTAACAACACTTCTCCTATTTCTAATCATTTGAGGAAGAAAAGTTTCAAATAGAAGTTGCGTTGTTTCAGTACTAGTTTATTCCAGAAGTATTTTCATATACATATACAGGTGTTCCATTTCTTGTAGACGTTATGCAACATCAGTGTTCAGTTTTTCAAATAAAACACATTCTTGAGTTCCTTGTCGAATTTATTATTATTATTATTATTACTCAAAGTCGCACCGTTTAGAGAAGGTCAGGTAAGGTGAGGTAAAAGAAAGTCGTCTGAGGTGACATTCCCTAATTTTTTATTTGAATTTTGATGGATTTTAATATTACTAACATGGTTGCGAAAAAAATACATTATACATATTGGAAAATTAGAAACAAAAATGCTAAACTTTGGTAATAATAGTTAGAATAGATTTTAGTCTACAGTGCACAAAATAATTAAATTACATTTTTTATTTAAATTAAGTGTTCAAAATGTGCATCATTTGCTACATGACAATAGCAAACTTTGTGTTGAAATTCTGAAATAACATAGACAATGCTAATAATAACTTCTACGCCAAAATTCTCAATTTCGTATTACCTTATGCGACCTTGCAACTGAAATACTGTTTGTGGTCTGTTAATGTTTAGTACCTGGAAGACCGAGCTTGCTCGGGGTTAAAAACATTAAAAAAAAACATTGTTTTCCGCCCCTAACAAAGATCGCCCGGATAGCAATAGACCGAGCTAGTTCATATATGCAACCAAGATTGT
>JAWQRJ010003232.1:0-12342 GCA_033557515.1 Diorygopyx duplodentatus | reverse complement strand
TATATATATATATATATATATATATATATATATACCTTGCACCAGTTTCGAGATATGGCCCAATGTTGCAGTTTTTTAATGGAAACCATAGTTGATTTTGACATGTTCAAAAGGTTCGAGGTATTTATCTTTCATAGTTTAGTTTAGCAGACATGAAGAAAAATCATATTCCACACAGATTTTAACCCACATCACACTATTCATGACTCAAACAAAAGACTACACATTTGTCAATAATATTATTAAACCAGTCTCGTGTTATAAGTTGTAGTTGCTGTCAATTATTCATATTCTACATTGATAATGGCGTTTTCAAACCATGAAAAAACGGGTTTGTTAAATGTTTGTTACCCACGTAAGGTGCAAACGAAATTCAACTGCGGCAGTAAATAAATATTCAAATTGATTACAATCGGAATAATTACCTGTATTGCAATAATGAAAATCCGAAAATAGTTCGAAAGTCACGCTTTCAGGAAAGATTTTGATTTAACGTGTGGTGTGGCATTTTGGGAAATCGTTTAATAGGTCCTATTATTTTTAACGAAACACTTAACTCAAACAGATCTCTCTAACTGCTGCAATTGAAGATGCGATGGATGATCTACCAATTCAAGAGGAGAGAACTATTTTCTTTCAGCAGGACGGCGCCCGGCACATAATTCAAAAATTGTCTTGTTGTGTCAACAAGATATGGAAGTCGGTGGATTGCAACGAACGGTTCCAAACGATGGCCAGCTGGACTTTTTCCTGTGGAGCCATATAAAAAATGTGGTATACGGAATGAGTTATAACAGTATTAATGATAAAGTCAAAGAAACGGAGGAAAAGGAGAAGAAACCTGGTGAGAGACCTCCAAAGGAACCTCCATTGCAACAAAGTGTCATACAGACTTTTTAAGTCCGTTAGTGTTCGTCAATTAATGAATTGTAGAAAAAGTGTCGAAGAGCGTGTTACCAAATGTTCAGAAGTATACGGCCGCCATATTGAACATCTTTTGTTATCGTGTTTATTTTTGCAATGTCTATTGTTACTATGTTTATTGTTACTATGTTTATTGTTATCATGTTTACTGTTACCATGTTTATTGCTTCCATATTCATTGTTACCATGTTTATTGCTTCCATGTTTCCTTTTTTTACAACTTATTGACGTATCAAATTTGAGCAAACTGTTTTTTCAGAAAATCATTTTCAGATTTTCAGTTTTTTCAGGATATCTAGTAGGCGATGCATTTTTTAAAAAAAACAAAGGGAGGTCTGAACAGCTTAGACAAACACCCCCATATTGTTCTATTTAACCGAGTCTGTAGCTCTTACCGTTTCCAAGATACCAATGGTGAGCATCTAATTTGGGACATCCTGTATATTGTTGTATTTAATTCAGAAAACCTCCAAAAAGGGAATACGTTGATTATGTCTCTTTTTGTACTCCGTATGTCTTCACTTTCAGATATTAAAGGATTGACAATTTCTTTATCTACTAGATAAATTTTAGCATTCATTTATTTATTAAAGTTCTCTATTCATTTACAACGACTTCATCACAACAACTTTTTAGCTTGTACATCTAGCAGTTCTCAAAAATCTTCTAGGAAGATCCCCCATTGTTACGCTTTTCTTTGTTCTCAGTTCTTCTTAAAATTGAAAATTATAGAGGAAATGTTGGAACCGCTTTTCTGGCAGTAATAAAATACACAACTATTTTTTATTGGATATTAATAAAAATGCATGGACATGGGAAAGATTGATATGTCGTATTAAGAGTAATAGTTATGAAAGAATTGTTTCTGCAGAAAATATTGTCCACACTAAACGACAGGACCGTATTTAACAAAATTAAGTTCACGATGGTTTAAGTAAATGAAACATAAAACAAGAAAACAAAAGACACGAGTGGATAGGGTGAAAATGGTGTATCTAAAAAGTTTGGTACATTTGAAAGTCAATCATGGAAATAAATATTTATTTGGACATTCTTGCTGTTTATACATTTTTTCTCTAATATTGATTATATTTGTTTAAAAGTGAATTAATGAATGACAATTTCTTTTTCTACTAGACAAATTTTAGCATTTATGTGAATTTTAACTTGTTAATTTTAGGGTGTGCGTATCCTGTGTTCGTCAATGTGACGCCATCAACTCATAATCAACTCATACTCGTGCCCGAAAAAGATCCAACAAATGATGCAATATTGCATGTCGATTTTATTTGGGAGAAAACGATCGGGGTTGAATAAAATAAACTCTATCTCATGATAGTATTTTGGTGCGCGAATTTTCACTTTCATCTGAGCTGACTGCTAAAAAAAATTTCTTTAAAATTAAATAAATAATCGGTCACACTTACAATTTGTGAGTCAACAAAATGCACGGAGTTGAGGAATAACACATTAAAATCTTCTTAAACAATCACGACGAACAAAAAGGCGGACGTGACTTCACGAGCACATATTTTGTGTAACAATGAAAAGATCTCAACCGCATTGCGACAACGATAACCCAGAGTTGCCTACACATTTTATAAAAATCCAACAAATTAAACAATTTCAAGTTTAAAATATTAGTGAATCGGTTGTATTATCTAAACTTAGGTCCCTTCTATTAGTATCATTTTTTCTTTCTTTAATTAATTGAAATAAATAGGAGTAAATTGTACTTGAATTGTCAACATCCGTTCGGAAATTTAAAATAGTATTGTTAGTTAAGTTGATATGTAACATTTCAAGGAATAATCTATTTGATCCACCATTGTCTCTGTCTCGTTTTTCGCGCATCTCGTTTTTCCGGATATACAGCTGATTTTGTGTAGTGTTATGCGATTTCTTAGCCACCGGCTTGTTACACCAATATACTTTCCTTGCAGTCTTAACAATTAATACAAAAAAACAATATTCTTATTATATAATAAGGGGTCTACATTTTTCATTTTACTAAAAAAAAGTGCTGACTTTAAATGGACAATGATTGACTATAGTTGAATGTGATAATTGTGGCGCTAAAATATTTTTGGTTCTATGAGACAAACCTGGAACGTGCATTAATTTTTTGAAGATATGTTTATTCTCATTTAACGGGCCAAAAATGCTGACTGTAGGTATATGTAGTTTTTTGTTACTGAATAATATTCTGTCAACCATATAAATGGGTAAATTGTTTTCAATAAAAATAGTCTTTAGTTTAACGGGACTTGCTGCATGAAACTTAGTGGTGCAGATCTTCAGAATGCTGTTTTTCATTCCCTTTAAAGTATTGATTTTATGTTGCAACGAATGGTTGAAAAAGAAATTGATGTAACGTCCTGAAAATGTGAGTTTTGTGTACCAGTCTATTATAATAGCGTAATCATCAGATCTTATTACATACTTTTGTACTAAAAGCGGTACGAAACCATCTTTCCCCCGCTCTAGCGTAAATTGTATGTGCTTATTGACACCGTTGAAGCAGAACGTTTTATCTACTTGTTTTTTATGTATGGCAGTAATAGTATCATCCATTTTTTTTAAAAGGGGACTTTGAGTGTAACTTTGGAAGGACATCATCCAAAACATAATACATCACTATGTTAGCTAGAATGGGACTGATGGGGGAGCCCATAGGTGTTCCAAATTTTTGACGATAAATTAACCCATCAAAGGAGAAATAAGTGTTGGTAAGAATGAATCTTAACAAAGAACAAAGAAAGACAATCTAAAAAAGTCTAAAACAGTGAGGATTGATGTAACTCTATTTTTTCCCAACAAATTCCAATACTAAATTTACTGGGATGTTAGTGAATAAATTGATCACTTGATGTTGTCAGTTTGTTCACATGTTTAGATAATACAACCGATTCACTAACGTTTTAAAATTTTTGTTCGATTTTTATAATACGTGTATGTAACTCTGGGTTATCCTTATTGCAATGGGGTTGAGATCTGTTCATTGTTAAACATGTGCTCGTGAAGTCCGTTTTGTTGTTCGTAGTAATTGTTTAAGAAGATTTTAATGTGGTATTCCGCAACTACGTACATTTTCTTGACTCGCAAATTGTAAGTGACCGATTATACTTAATTTTAAAGAATTGTTTTTAGTTAAATTGTTTTAGTCAACTGTTAACACATTTAGTCAGCTCAGATGAAGGTGAAAATAACGCACCGAAATAATAGTATGAGATAAAGAGAGTTTCTACGTAAAAAAAAACTAGGTCAATTTCGCAATAAAACGTGCACAGTTATATTTCCGTACAATATACTTAATTCTGTTTTGAATTTGTTGAGAACAAAGAATAATTATCGATTTAAAGTCTAAGGAAACCTTTGAGTTATATTTACAAGAAACCAAACCAAACCAAAGGTCACATAATAGGAGCCTACCTATTTGAAGATGATTTAAATGTGAGAAGGTACCCGAAGTTTTTAACACATGAAGTGCTATTGGAAGTTGTGCCAATCTGCGGTTATAATGCGATAGAAACATTTCACAAACGTAGAATTATGGAGAACTATTCAAACGAAGCATTTACAGGAAACTAGATTAGAATAAGAGGGAGATCAGCAGTGATATTCGTTTTAACTTTGTTTCTTCCCTAATCCTAATCTATTTTACTTACTGTTAAATTTACCCATTTATTAGCTTAATTACAGCATCATTGCCTTACCTTTCATATCCTATCAAGTCCCAAATGCAGTTATACGAAATCCTGGGTCAATCCTGACTCCAAGTCAAATTGTCCAAGTTCAAAATAGACATTTTAAACTTATTTATTCGTTTATATTAACTATAATCCAATGCTATTAATTTAGTTTATAGTAATTATTTTAAGCAATGTTAAAAAGTTGAAGAAACTTACTTTTAGTTTGCAAAAATACTTGAATTTTTAATTGTTGAAACTATAAATGTTACGCATAAGATAGAAATGTGATTTAATTGAATTCAATTAAATAGGTGTACCGTGTTCTCTACACTACGGTGGTTGATGTACATGCAGTGTAAATGAGTGAGCTGTGTCATCCTCAGCACAGTATTTAACCAATTAGGCACATAAAACCTCGAAATGCGTTAGAACTAATCATACATTAAAAAATACTCCAAACAAAAACAAACTATGTTAGAGAAAAGCTGTTACCCACACTCATAATGCATATCTGCGTTTCGTTGAAAACTTGCTTATCTTTATTGTGCGGGGACACACTGAGGGAAAACATTACACGTGCGGGAAGCCAAATGGCACAACACAAAGAAATTTCGTGTGTACGGATGTCTACACGACCGCTAGCTGCTGACTTCTGTACTTTAGCTGAACGTGTCGATGAATTATGATAAGAACAATACTACTAAAGCAGGCGGTATCGCGTAGAGGAGCTCAGTCAAGAATACTGCATGCACTCGGGCAACATTGGACCATTGCAAAATGTAGGGTAACAGTATCGAAAGCAAAACTGAGGATTATTATTTTTATACATCCTATGCGCCTTATTTTAGTAAAAAATATAATCTTCAGGTTTGTCTTCGATGTATAGGATGTCCCAGAATACTTTGCTGTTTTCAAATGAGTACAGGTTTGTTGCAATAAACTTAGTTAACTTAACTTAATTCACTTTATAATATTTCACATATCTGAAACAAAATTTTAAAAAATTGAAAAAAATTAAACAATTGAAAAATAACATTGTTGTAGCAGACTCATTTAAAAAGTATAACATTTCGGGACACATGTAAAAGTAATTTAGGAACTTTGTCAATAGACAATTTAGAAGGGTTTAGAACTACTGCTGCATTTCAATGCTTTGCATATAGTGTGCACATAACAGTCAAAAAAATTACGATACATACGATCTATCCAATATGGTTTCTGTCTCCTTGAATCTGTAAAACACGACACAGTCACACTCAGAGAATACATGTCTAGAGGTCAATTAATATTATGTCATTTAGTACACTTTCACAGGTATTTATACATATTGTTGACAATAAGGAAATACCACATAATGAACTTTTTGGTGTACCTGAGTGGTGTTTTTTAAATGCCCTTTACGCTTTCTCTGATTTTCTAGCACTCGACTAGAAAATAGATTTAATTTCGTTTCCTGTACTATTAAACATGCTTTTCTGGCCTCACTAATACATATCTTGATTGCTCTACTAAACTGACCAACCAAATATCTATTTTAAGCCGTTCATCAAGTTCTATAAAGTTACGGTTGGCTAGGTTGCTCATGTATTTGAACTTAATTTCCCTCTCAACAGTTAAGCATTCCCTTTAAGTAAACCAACATTGGGGCCGACATATGTAGGTCGCTGTGGCAGGACGCAATATCTGACGTCACAGCTTTAGCATTGAACAGTTAAAACTGGATGTGTGAAAATCGATCGAATATAGTTACGCTTTGTTCGGCTTTCTATTTATAATGTAGAAGACAAGTGTAAGCGATGGCGTAGTAGACCATTAAAGAATGAAAAACGGTTGTCATAGGTAGCTGGAAGCAAAACAACAATCTAACGTCATTCGAGTGTACTATTACGTCAGTTTGTTTTTGACCAATCGCAAAGTATCACTACTCCGTTAATTGATGTCATCAATTTTCCCGTTAATTCTAGAATTTGCCAAAATTATGCCTCAATATTTCTGTTCATATATAGTCATTTCAAGTCATCATAGCATATAGCAGTAGTAATATAAGTGTGGAAGCTTAAAAATTATAGAAGAATTATTGGAACCATTTCCGTCAAAATTAAAAAGAAAATCACCAAAATAATTCCTGTGAAGTAGACCAGATGGTAATGATATCATAAAGCGTAAGACAATTATTTGAACATCAAATATGAGCATTTTTACAGCAATTAACTTGCGTTGGATCTATATTAGAATCTGAACTATTTTGGTAAGGTTGCTTGTGACCACTTGCGTGGTCCATTGATGTAATTATGGCATTCAATCTCAGCTTTTTTATGCTTTTATTGAGAATATTTTTTAAATAAAACAAATTTTTAATAACTTCGTAAACATCAATTTAGTGAATATACGTTTACGGAAAATGCTACGTAAATACCTCGTACAGGAATAACCTCTAGCGGTGAAAATCTGAAACTGTATCGATTTTCCAACGGGCGCTACGCTCTTTGGGAAGAGTGCCCAGGTTGGGCTTCGAAATGTACCGCACAGATGGCGGTGTATACAGAAAACTGCAACATCTCTTTGCAGTTGTTTTCTAACAGATCAGATTCTTCCTTTGGAAATCATGATTCCCAATTCTTACATGACAGACAGGTTCGTTAATTTATAAAAGAATGGCACTCACCTTTCGCTTGCGATCGACGAGTTCCTCGACATAGACTTTGGCGACATTTCAAAGTCGCTGTCGGACCTATAAAGGAAGCTCTCTCTCCTCTGCGGCAGGTTTTGGAGGACCAGCCCTGCGGATGGCGAAGCAGCTCCATCCAAAGGGCTTCTTCCTGGACTAGCGCCATTTTCGACATCAAAACTGCAAGGAAAAACAGAATTTTAGTATTGCTAGTTTTTTAGGAACATTAGAGTATTGCAACTGTATACACAATTGCAGTAAGGTTATTTACACTTTCATTTAAGGATATTTACGACAACAGAAGAATAATGATTAAACGATGGAAGCCTAAACATCACAAAGCCTTGGCGTTGAGCAGTTGAAAGATTGTAATCTTGAAACAACAATCTATAGTTAATCCCATTCTGATTTGTAGACTTCTGATAACCTTCAGTTATCAGAGGTTTACAAATATAAAAGGGATTTATAGAAGGAAAATGGATGCTATAGATTTTATCTAATCAACCACAAAGAATGTAAAATGACTCACTGTATCATATAAATACCGAATACAACCAGACGACAAGATGTACCAGCTGAATGGTGCGACTCAAAATCGGATAAGTAAAATACAGAAATAAACGAAATGATTATCATGTGTACCATGTCTCAAACTTGTTTTTTAAATAACAAGTTTTCTTTTTTAATCAAATCTTATTTTATTGTTTTATACATAATTATTGTATGTATAATAAATAATTATCTTATGTATAGTCAGAAATATCCTGGGGGAACCTTATGTTTCAGTTATTTTATAGCTGAAAACTATAGCTTTCAATAGATTTTTTAAAGACACCTTTTATGAGGAATTAATTTGGGGAATTTTTAGCAAACAACAAATGGTCTTTGGAAAATTTAGATTCCAAATTTTTGTTTGTAAAAAGTTGGATTAGTAATGGAATGTCTTTAAATGATAATTTTAAAAATATTTTACTATTGTAAACATTTTATTATTTTATTTATTATAAAAGAAAAATATTTTAGAGGTGGTTAGAATCCTATTGGCGGTACGTTTTAAAATTATTTTCGTAATGTATAAGATATTCCAAAAACATAAAACGTATGAAGTATCATAGTTTTTTAAATTGAATGTTCTGTATATTATTTCATGTTTCTACGATCAAAATAACACCGAGTTTCATTAGGTATTTACTTCACCTAAATCTAATGGTTTTTTACAATTTTGCGGAAATGTAATAATAATGTTAATAATTTAAAAATAGAACATTTGTTATCCCTTTTTGCATTAAATTTTCCCTGATGTGTACTAATTGATTACATTTCTTGTCAAACTGGCGAAAAAATTCCTGAAGTATACCTGTATACTTCTCCAAAAATACTCCAAAAGTTAAGTATAAATTATGACGAGTTTTAAACGGTAATAACTTGTTTAATTTAAATGGAACGCCGTATATTATAGATGTAAAATTTAATTGTCTATCGAATACTATTATGCTTCCCTATACCTAACTCTTCACGTTTTGATGCAAAACGCACATTTTCCTGGATGAAAACTGATTTTAACAAATGTAGGGGAGACTGAGGACACTTGATTACCCCTTTTCTTTTAAGGTCTTACATCTGTTATTTTAGATTTTAATTTAATTGTGTTAATCTATATTAATAAGAAAACTACTTGTACATGATTTGCCAAACAATATTTACTTTAATTAATTAAGGGGTGAAAATTATTTTACCAAAATTAATTTTAGGTATATTGTACCATGTGTCCCCTATTAAGGGAGACTTGATCCGATCCTTCGGCTGACTGCATCCAGCTTGAATCAAGTATTAAATTTAATTAAGTAAAACAATTTATGAAATATAAATAAGTTTTATTTACTTTCATAAACGAAAATACGTTCTTTAAAAAAACAAATACTTTCTTCAATGTTTTGAATCAAACATAGAACATCGAAAATAACTATCATAACAATCAGTTTTTTTAACTGAAATAAACAAAACATACTTAATCACAGCTAAGCTTCTTAACAAATAAATATAGTCGCATTATTGAATTTTGAATTTTTGTAGCAATTTTTGAAATTCAAAAGCTCCCACACATTTTGAAGAAGATTCAAAAGTAGGATGGGAAAGTTTTTTAATTACTTGAGATTTTTCAATTTCACTTACGTCCTCTTTTTCCGGCAATTTGAAACGATTGTCAGTAATTTTTTTCACGATAACCCAATCACCATGGGCTACGTTTGCAAAATCCGAACTTTCATTTTCGGATTAAACAAACAAATGTTCTGCCGACATTATTTGGCTATCTGCTTCTCCCCTCGGCAAGCAACGATTTTTTTGGATTTATGGACAGTGGTGATACCCGTCTCATCAACATTGCAGAATTGATCTGGACCAAACTTAAAACGCTTCAGTAAGGTACGTAAGTTATCGAAGAACTTAGATATGTTGCGCTTATTAAAACTGGTAGCGCGTCCAAGGCTTGTCGCTTCTGGTACACGCAAAGAAAGGCTCGTGTGTCGTCTCATAAAACCATGAAACCAATCATTTAATAAATATGACTTAGGTATTATTTTCACGCGCATATTCATATGCCAGTTGATGGACAACTTTCGGGGTGAGTCCGTGATGCTTTTTTTAAATAATTTACCAATACAATTTCCTCTTCATCCGTAAACACCTGGGACTGTCTGTAACTTGGATCGTAACTTATATCTTCTGGCCATTCTTGTTGCTTTCGAACATATCTTTTAAGCGTCATTACGGGAACATTAAAACACTGAGCTGTACCGCGTATTGAACTGCCCCCTAATACAGCCTGTACAGCTTTTTTTAATTGTTCTGCATCTACAGGATTTCTCTTCTTAGATCCATCTTTTGTTTTATATACTCGAGGCATGATAAGCGTGCCAAGTCTCAATATTTTTAAAATACAACTCATTAGCTTTCGATCTATAACTTATAACAGATTACATACCTATTTGAATATCCAACAAAACGAAGGCTTATGTAATATATATATCTGTTTTCACAATTATTTAAAACCGAATTGAAAACGTAACAGAATTAAAAGCGGCAACAACAAAATATTTACTCGCTCGCCACATGCATACACTGCACGTTTTTCTGTTCTAACTAAGACGCGAAGTTAGTTCGTAGTGAATGCCTCACCAATGTTGCTAACCGAAAGAAATATACTGTTTATGGATAATATTTAAATTCGATGTACCATGTCTCCCACAGGTATCAAGTGTCCTCAGTCTCCCCTACAATTTGTCGAATTGTCAGAATTTTTATAGCACCTGTTATTAGATCAAAGGCTAAAGAAATAGCAGACGCTTTAGGCTATGAAAACTACAATGCGTCGTCTGGTTGGCTAGAAAATTTCAGGATTCGTCACAATATCAAATTTAGGACCATTTCAGTAGAAGCTGCTAGTGCAAATTCCGAAGATGTAACGAGCTTTTTTGAAAAACTCCCGTCATTACTGAAAGGGTAAAATTCGAAACACGTTTATAACGCTGATGAGACTGGACTCTTCTATCGTGTTTCACCAGATAAAACTTTTGCATTGAAAGGTGAAAATGCGTGGGCGCGAAGATATCTAAAGAGCAATTAACAATCTTGCACTGCGCCAATATGAATGGAGAAAAAAAGCCGTTGCTCGTCATTGGAAAATCTGCTCCACCTCCTAGAGCATTTAAAAAGTTCAACATCAATTGTTTACTCTGTTGGAGGAGAATGGAAAATCTTTTATGACAAGTGATATAATGAGTGAATGGTTACAGGAAGTTGACAAAAAGATGGGTTCTCAAAAACACTGCGTTTCATCCACGGAAAACTAAGCTACGAAATGTTAAAATTTATTTTCTTCCTCCAAATTGCACATCTAATTGTCACCACTTGACTGACCAAGGCATTATAAAAGTTTCAAAACATTTTATAGAAATTTGATTTTGATACATATTTTGAGTAAAGTTGATAATGCAGCTTCTGCGAATCAGTTGATGAAATCTATTGATTTACAAGATGTCATCTTATTCATCAAAACTGCATGGCATCAAGCGTCACCCCCCACAATAAAAACTGTTAAAAAGGCAGGTTTTAGAGATCAAGCGAATAATGCAACTACTGAGGAATTTGATGAAGGTGTTTTACCATTGGCCCTGATTGCAGAGATGCAAAGAGCAATTAAAGAAACCGGGGTAAATGCTGTAGATCTCCCAAAGTTTATCAACATTGACGAACATTTAAATTGGGAAGATGATGTAATTGAAATTTCAACCACAACTTTCATAACAATTGAAGATAAAGATGAATCGGTGTGTGACATGAGTAAAGATTTAAAGAGACTTAAATTTCGGTGAAGAGACTTGAAAGATTTTGCAAGATATCATGATGATGTTAAGACATTTGAAATTGCATCGGAATTAGAAATGCATTTCGACAAATCCGCAATGAGCAAGACTATTAAACAAACAATAATGTTTGATTTTCTAATTAAGAAATAATGTTTCTGCATGTTTGTATAAGCATTTTTTTATTATTTATATTACCACACTTGCGTGTTCATCAATCATACATACTTTTGTATACATATTTAAATTTAATTACATATAATGTAATTAAATAATAATAAAAAATTAAAAATTTAATAATCGTGTATGATATATGCTAGTGCACAATTATATTGTAATGTTATGTTCGGATTTTTAATTTTGTACCATGCTTTGGACGTTTCTCTAATAATCGGACACCTCCCTTGAACGGATAATATTTTGGGAACCGTTGGTGTCCGCTCAAAAGAGATATATAGCAAGAGAAGTTGAGACTTGCAGTTCAGAGTTTATAGACGTCGACTACGATTTCACGATTTGGTAGTTGAATAGCAATTGTTGAAGTCATGAGAATCAACATCGCTAATGTTCTGAATTTATTACATACAACATTCCTTGCTGCAAATATCGCTGTAACACCTATAACACGTGCAGAACAAGAGTTGCACGATGGTTTAAGGGACATCATTGTAAGAGCTCAGGAGCAGGCTTCTTT
>JAWQRJ010003231.1:0-12344 GCA_033557515.1 Diorygopyx duplodentatus | reverse complement strand
CGTTGCAGCAGAGGGTTTCGAACTGTCTGTAGGTGCTCGATAGGATGTTGAAGCAAGACAAGCCCATTGTTTCTAACGTATGGTGGTCACTGAGAAGAACAGTGGATTCGGAAGTATCAACATTTTTGATGCGGCGCTGAATATTATTGGGGAGAAAAGCGTTTATATGCTCACTTTTCCTCCTTTTTGTACTTTTTGTATCATCTTCATTTTTCTTCTTCCATTTCTTTCATTCTTTTCTGCTCTCTACTCTTTGTTTCCTACTGCTTTCTTTCGTTTCACATCTTTCTTCTGGTTTATTATCAATCTTCTTTCTACTTTGCTCTACCTTTCTTGTTTCTCCTTTGCTTTTCTCTGTCCTTTCTTCCGTATTCCCACTTTTTTCTTTCTTTCTTCTCTATCTCTGCTTCCGTCTTCGTGTTTCTTCTTTCTTTTTCAAAAAATTTGGTTCGTCAGTCTTTCCGCCCTTCCCTCATTATTTAATGCACCATTTCTTCCCCCTTCTTCTGGATTCTTATCTTTGTTCCCTCTATCTTTGTTCATCTGAGTATTGCACATATGTCAACCCCACCTTTTTGTTTCTTCCTTATTTCGTTTTCCTAATTTCATTCTTTATTCTCTCTTCAGCCTATATTTTTTTCCACTTTCTTTTAGTTTCGCACTTTTTGCTACCGTTGCCTATATTTCTTATAGCTAAATTTTGATGCGTTGTGCTTCGTTTCTCTTCCCGCCCCTTGCCGTTCTTCCCCACTTCTCCCACATTCGTTCTCTCCTTTGTTTATTTTTTCTCAAAACTTCTTCTACCTTCTTCCTTTTATCTTTCTTTGTCGAAACCTTACTCATTTTGTTCGTTCGCATTACTTCTCCTTTCTACCTTTTTTAAAATCTTATTGTTCTTCTCATCTCAGCCGTCTTCATTCATATTCTTCTTCGTTCTATTCCTTTTCTCCCTTTCTGCCCTTCTTCTTTCTTCTTCCTGCTCCCTTTCATTTTTTTTATTCTTTAGTTCCCAATATGTATGCCCACATATCATATCGAATCATTGAATTCTAAGCTCCTTCGCTAATTTCTAAGAGAATTGCTCTTCAAATGCCATCTATTTTCCATTCCTTCTGTTTTTCCCGTCCTTATTTTTTTCCCGTTCTTCCCCTACCTATTTTTCGGTGCGCTTCTGCTTTTTCTTACATCGTACATTTCTACCGTACATCGAAGTCTTGTCCAATTTCAATTTACTGCTTCTGTACTGTCCCTTCTTCGACTTCGCACAACACCAAAAGGGATGAAATTGGATTTTCCCTGTATCTTCTTTCCTTATCTTCTTCGGTCTACTTCTACTTCGGTTTACTTTTACTTTCTTAATCTGTTTCTCTTCGTTTTTTTCCTTTTTGAAATTTTATATTTCACTGTTGGTTTCTCCCACCTCGTTCCGTCTTCTCCTTTCTCGAGATTGATGTTTACAAATATGATATGTCGACAGATGTCAATAAACATGTTGACAAATATACTTATTTGTTAAACCTTAAACCCTGAATTATGGCGTCACACCACCTTCTTCTATTTTCCTTTTTTTTCATTATTGCTCTTCTGCCTTCTATAGTTCTTCGATTTCGTACTTGTTCCATTTTTGCTCTTCCTCCTAACCTCTATCATCTTGCTCCTCTTTCCTTCTTTCTGTTTAATCTTTCTTTTTCTCTTCGTTTTTCTTCGTCACTTTGAAATGCCATCTCTCTCTTTTGTTGTCTCCTCCTTCTTCTGCCCTCTTCCTTTTCCGGCTTCCTTCTTTCGCATCCTTTCTTTCGTTGTCCACTCTAGAAGACCGCATGAATCGTAGAGCTGTATGAAACTGTGATTCATCTGATTCCTAAGAGATTTTTGGTTCTTTCCATCTTCTCTGGTCTTGCACCTACTTCTTTTCTTCTTTCACATTGCACCTTCTTCTTTTATTCTTTCTTTTCACTTCTAATTCCTTGCTCTTTCCTTTCTTGCTCGCATCTCCTTTCTTCCTTTTTCTTTCCTCACCTTTCTTTTTTCCTTAGTTGGGTATTTTTTCCTTCCGTCTTTATCAGCCTTCCTCGTTCCTTTATTCTCGTGTCTTCTTGTTCTGGCTTCGTCCATTTTCCTTCATCGTCTTTCTTCCTCTTTCCTGTTCCTGCTCACTCCTTCTTCTTCATATGAGGATTCTTTTGAAAGTTGTAGAAATCAGATTCGTTGGGGAAAGGAAACGAACAAGTTGCGTTTTAGATAGAAAAGATAGCCCATTTTCCATCAGATATTTACGAATGTTATTAATGTTGAAGAAAATTGAAATAATATTCAGATTACTTTAAAATTAAAACACTAAAACACATAATTTTGTACTACCACAGCACCTATTGTTGGTTTGGATGTTAAAACATTGAAGTAATAATAATAAATATATTTTATACAGTCGTACCTTTAATAAATTTTATATATATACCCCCAAACTACTCTGGGTATTTACCCAGAGAAATAAATACCCTGATATTTTAAATCACTAGTGGCATCCCACATACATATTGTAAATATGCATATTGAATTATGGTTAGGACAGTGTGTCTAAATCACTTTCTCTTCTTTTTTGGCGTTACTCTTAATTGGATTAATTTAAGCATAGTATGAGTTGACTCTTAGGTATGTCTTAACTTTTATGTGTTGAAAATCTGTATTAGTGTTTAATTAAATTTTATTGAAATACTTGAACGCAGCAGCAGAAAGCGGTGTTATCTTTAATAGTTGTTTGTACACATGTTTATCTTTATTTAGATTGAAAATATGCCTTCCAGTCTTTTAATTTTCATAATTAAGTTCCTCATAACCGTTGGTGTATTTTTTTAGCAGAAGTTATCTGTTAGTAAGAATGCATGAGTAAACAAAAACATTTAACTCTAAAATTAATTTTAATGTAACTTATAAGTATAAGTCACAAGTTTAAGCTAAAATATCTTCCATTTGTACATTGCTGCTATAAAAATATTGAAAGTGGATAATAAAAAAAATACATTTCGTAAATACTAGAGACAAGCAAAAAATAATTATTAGAAGTTGTTACTATGCCGAAATTTCAAGCTCTCGCAGTTGTAGGCATTCTTTACTTATGATTAATCTTTACATTTTATGGGACATCACTTGAACTTTTTTTTGGTTGTTTATGGTGTTGAATCTATTGTGTACACAAAATGCGTAAATATTCTCCTAATAAATTTTCAGCAATACTCCAAAAAGGCTACTTTTCAAATAGGCTGTATAATTCACCTTAAAACAGTAAGCTTTTCAAGCGACTTTTATATGACAAATACTTTAAAGTGAATATTATCCTCATTATATGTATATTCACTTTAAAAGTATTTGGGTATTTAAAAATATTAAAGGCAGTTTTAAGTATTGAAAAAGCAGCAATGTTGGGAACATTAGTCATAAAACAAATTAAAGACCTCCTTTTTTTGGCCCTCTAAACTAAAGTTTCGTCAATTTTTCAATGCCAAAGGAAATTGTACTAATTAATTTCTTCAACACTTCTGTCATCAACACAATTTCTTCTGTCATCAACACTATCCATCTTTCAGATAGAAGAAATTCGAATCTATGATTAAAGCGAGAAGATGCTGATATTCATTCCACCAATTTGATGTCGTTTGCTTTTCAATTACGACTGTTTTAATGTCAACAACGTAATGAGACCAATTCATGCACCTTGCATCGACGATTTAAACAAAGTTTTTGTTAACTCTTCAATTTAAATGCAAAATAGCCTCACTGATACTGTTAGACTAGAAATGATCGAACATTTCTAATGACATCTTGTCTAACCACAACAAATTCCGCTCTAGATAATTAAATTTGGCTAGTAATTCTTGAAAAACCGCTATCTAACACGTGGAAATAGATTCCAAAATGTACAAATCGAATAATTCATAATTGGAATCCACAATAGCAGAGATCATTACAATATGTAGGCTGGCCACAAAATGCAATGAGGTTGTATAAGGTGATTGGTTGAGTGATCTATTTTGAAAACCCTTAGTTGATATTTATATTAGCTGCTAAACCCTAACAATAGCCTTTACTAGGGTTAACTCGTATACTAAAATGTAAATGAATGTAATGTAACGGTTCTGACTATTTCAAAATACACTGTTGTTACACAAACGTTAATTTTCAAGTCGTTAGGGGGTGATAATAGTGAATAATTGAATTAATCCCACATGTGCCCTTTCAATGAAGTTAAAATTGACGAACTAAAAGGTCCGCCAGTACATAGTATGGGATTAAATCCAATAAGGTGCATGTGGGATATGCTTAAACGTCGCATACGACAAAGAAATACCGTTCCGAACACAAGAGCGAAGCCGCGGATTGCAGCACAACAGCAATGGAATGCGATTCTTCATGAAACCATTCAGAACCTTATTGTTGGTGGTATGCCCAGAAGGATGCAGGTAGTAATTACAGGTGTCGTCGAGAAGGGGGTACTCACTTGTGGCACTCTTTTAATGAGAAGAAAAAAAGAGTAGTATTCAATATTATGTTCAGAAGGAATATGATTCCTTCGCATGCATTTTTGAAGTATCTCGGTGGTCATAAGGCATCATTAAATATTGATATAAATCTAAAGGCTATTGCATAGAATTTACAATGTAACATTGCCATGTAAAATGTCGGTAACCATCAATATCTTTGGATTAAAAAAATCGAAATGAATTTTGTTCACGTTTGTGTACTAAATTAATCATGTGTTAATTTGAATTTGAACCGTGATGATTATCTTCAAAATTTTTCGCAAATAATGACCCAGTTTATAGCTTTTGCTCAGTTCGTTCTGCGCACGATAACAGCTCGCCGAACACCTGTATATAAAATAAAATATCGAGCACCGAAAATCACCGGTTCTGCTTCCAATCTGCGGTCCCCGCCCCCTTGTACGGAATGGCTCGGATCGACGCACCAGTCGGCAAGGATCAAAAATACACATTCTCGAGCGACTCGATCTCCGTAATCATAGAGCGGTGAACGGCGCGGACCCTGCCCTTGCGCCCCTCGCCCCCTGCGCACCCCACGTTGCAGCCCTGCGTGGTGGCACTTAAGGCACGTCCACACCAGAGGAAACGTACGGGCAGAAACGTCTTGTCAAATTATTGTCTAATTTGCGTTTGCAAATTTAATTGGGTATTGTAACATCTTCAAAAAGCCCAGGAAGTTCATTTGTTAAAAACTCCAGGTAGTTTTCCCCGTTTAAATTCTTTTCAAATAAAACGACTTTTGTCAGACCACAAAATGTCTGGAGATTTTCTTGCAACAAAATAGAAAAGTTTGCCAAAAAATTCAAACTGCGTTCAGTATTTCTTTCTCTTAAATGATGCACAAACTGTAGCTATCTATTATGTTTTAATGTTCTCTGACACGGTGATCGCGGGACAGTAACATTATTTTTGACGTTTTTTGAAGTTTTGACGTTGTTGGTTTCGTCGTGGTTTCTTAAAAGAACCGTATCTCAGCAAACCCACATATATTTTTGAAAGTTTTGCGTGTAGATCGAGGTCTAATGGAAAATCGAGCTCCATATAAACGAACTGCATAAGAATTTTCACCGCTTTTACCGTAAATTAACACCATATTTAATTAGATTACCTTTCGAATTACTGTTGACGAAGTCAACAATGGCTTTCGGAGTAATGCGCACTAGTTCAGCCGGCTCTATATCACTTCTGCCTAGATATTTTATTCTTGTGCGGAGTAAATCTGTACAATTGCAGAGTATATGCTCCGCAGTCTCTGCGACATCATTACAGAATCTGCAGTTATTCTATTTCACCTGTCCTATATTTTTGGGACGATATCTCACAGGACAGTGGCCAGTAAAGAGGCCTCTGATTATTATCAGGCTCCCTTTTGTATTGGGAGATACTTTTTGGCTCTATGGACAGGGAAGGTAATAAATTCTTTCGGTTGCATTAGGCCTTTTGCACCAGTCCTCTGATGTAAAGTGCCTTTTGCACAAGCCCCTCTGCCTTGGTGATGCCACAGAAAGGTTCTGGTCCGTAGAAGAGAGCCTTAGACACTTTTTTCGCAAGGCTATCGATCTCTTCATGATCTGGCACCCACAACAAAGTAACTTTATTGCCTCTGGCCAGTTGTTTGAGCGATTTGAAAGACTTGAGAAATTTTAGTGCTGCCTGGTTGGACTTTTGCCCTTTGGGGTTTCCTGCTAATGCAGTCCTTGGCACATACATCTCTAGCATGATCGAGGTGATATCCATAGCCTTTGTTATGTTAAACTCTGGTCCATGTATGCCAACCCCAACTCCATCCTCCATGTTAGATCCGCCATTGTACCATACTGAATGTGCTTTTCTGTACTGCCCTAACTGGAGTCCCACTTGCTGGCGGTTCGAATGATCACTTCAAAAGTGGTCTCAAAGTCATAGACGGTAATTATGCTGTGTTATCTTTGGGCATCTCTATTGCCTCAGCGCAGATCGTTTTGAGAATCCTGTGGTCCACAAAAGTAAAAGAGATGGTCGGGGTCATATCCAGAGCTTTTGTTAGTTTAAACCTTGGCCCGTGTATGCCGACCCCAACTTCTTCTTAACTGAAGTCTCACTTCTTAACTCAAGTCTCACTCGTAGGCCTTTCCTCCATTGGCATTTCCTCCATTGCTCCAGTGGGGCAGCTATTCATTGCCTTCGTAAAACCCAGGCAAATGAGTTTACTCAACTTATTTATCCATTCTAAGGACTTATTCTCTTTGATACCTTGAATAACCATATTTATCACGCTTAATGATACATATGGCTTTAATGATAAATACGGGTGACTACTATGTTGACAACTAGAAGCATAAACTCTTAAAATGATAAGTTGCCTTTTATTTTGCATTATAGCCACCTATTACTGTTGCTACAAACTTACAAGAAAAAATATGGGTTTATGGACAACGAAAATCGTTTTAGTGGAAACACTTTATAAAGCCTAAAAGTTGTATTCATAACTTTTGAATGTCGTATAAACAAATATCCATCATGTTTTCCCATCCCTGGTTTGTGTTTTAATCATTAAAATTGGAGAGAACGTCCACCAAAAAGTCAACTTAGGAGATTTTTTGATTTACAATTAACTTACACAAATCTACATATAAAAATAAAATAATTGTCAATGCGAATGAAACTTTTTATTATTTAATGTATTTTTATTATTTATTGTTTAATTATTTAATTGTGACTAGACCAAATGATCTTGAAAACGGTTGAAGATACGAAAATTGTCCCATTAGAAACGTGCATTACTGACAAAACACGTTCTCTATCATCTATCTGTTATGGAATATAATTATTACAGTAATGATAGTCTTCATAGAAATGTTGAAAACGAAGATGTTTCTTACCCCGTGAACATCGCAAGAGAACAGGCTTATTACAAATATTACATAACGCTACAGAATTTTCGTCTGTGTGAAAAAAACCTAGCTGGATTTTCAAATTTTGTAGGCTTTTATCAAGATATCCGCTTTTATATCAAGAATATTTGAAAACATTGAAAAATCGTTAATGATATATTAAGAATTGATTATGAGGTAATGATTGTAATTTAATGATTGCATTCCTTTGGTGTAAATCTATGTCATAATTAAAACTTCATCGGAAGAAATTCTATCAAACATTTTTCATAATCTAAAACCAAAAAATCTAAAGGTTGTATCATTCATGTTATCTTTTTTGGTATTGTCAAGATTTTCACATTTCTTTCCTGCGATAGTGCGCCCTAAAGTTTAGCTGGACAGTGTCGAATCCAAGAATCAATAAACATGGTAAACATGGTAAATAAACATGCGTAAACCAAGGTTTGAAATGGCTGGTTGTTAGTTTATCTGACATAGATATTTACTGGTCAGAATAATGTTTCTTACACTCGAGGTCTAAATATACCAGTGCGTTCTTTTAACACTAGAAAATAACAGTGAATAAACGACTATATTAACTGTTAACAACGACGGAAATTGTTGGCTTAATGATGTAAGTATGAGCAACTGCATGTAATAATTGAACGGCGGTGTCTACTGTTTTCACACCAAGAACTGTCAAAGTTCGACCAGAGTGCACCTCCAGATTAAATCCGCTTTCATCTGCGTTATAGACACTGTGTGTACCAAAAATTTTAATGTTAGGTTTAACTTGATTTACAAATCAGTCACCTATCAGACGCAATTCCTCCGTACTAGTGCGGGTAAATCGTGTAACGAATTTGGTTATTTTACGTGAAACAACACGATGTGCTTTTTTGAAGTGCCAAATCCACCAGTGACTTGCTTTGAAAGTAGGATTATATTTCCTCTTCCAACAGAAGAATCTTTGAATTTCTTAAGTACATATTCTGCAATAAACTTCAACTTATCTCGGTCATTGTCGCCCTTATTTACGCTTTCTTCCCACCTGTATTGTTTATGAAGCCTTTTTACTCTTTTAAACCGATGTTGAACACTTTCTACAGAGCGTCTATGTTAAAATACAGTGAGTTGCAAACATGAACTGTCATAAAACAATCACTTCTTGGGTATTCGAATCCTCCTCTGAAAATCCAACTACGGATGCTGGTATCGACCTAATTAAATTTAAGATATCTCAAAAACTGTTTGATTGTCGATTTTTTCATAGGACAAAATTTGTCCAAAATTAATTAATTAACCGATTAGGCATAACTTCAACGTTTTTCCGAAGGAAATTTATCTTTTCCACTAAATATCTAGTAGACCTTGGAATACGAAAAAAATTATTTGTATCTGAAAATGAAGCTGTTGATAAGAGCAATCAGCTACCGTTGACAATAAAAATATCTGTTTTAGTTTCGGAGTTATTGAGGGTGGTAGATTTTAGATTTAATTCAATCTATACATATATTTGTGTACCAACAAAAAGTTGCTACTGAAGTTAGCTAAAAAATAACATTTTTACTTGAAAAATTTTTCAGTAAACAATAAAATCAAGTAAGAAAGCTGAACTTCCGATGACACTAAAACAAATGAATAAACAACACTCTTTTATATAACCCTTTTTTGCATTTTTTTGTAGATATGAATTACTGTATGTGAAATGGTTACTGTTTTGGGTACGTGGGTACTTTGGGTACCTATCTTCAGATTACCGTATCTGCAAGAAAGTAAATATGGCTAATACAACGTTGTATTTATATAAATAATAATTATTTAAGATGTGCAGTGGACTTTTTTATATAGGGGAGCTATGAAGTTTAAATGGCATGGAATTTATTCAGTTTTTTTGACTACTGAGAATATAGTCAAAAAAATTGAAATCCCAGTTAATTATTTTCAACAAGACAAAACCATCCAAAATAACTGGATGGCTGAAACGATGCTGATGATGAGCAAATGCCACATCAGACTATGGGTAGGATTTACATCTGGACACTGTTTACTGAAAAAAAGCACCTCCGACGATACGATTAGATGATTATCAGAAGAACTGATCTGCAGATGATGTGAGGAAGACAAAGAAACTCTCATATATCTTACTACAAGGCCTTTGTTTATACCAGGGAAAAGGATCTGGGGCGCAAAAGGGTGACTTCGATAAGACAAGCTATCAGAAGAACATTTTAAATATCTTCTAAGAAACTGAAATCTCCTGCAACTAAATGCATTTGAAGAGCGCAAAATGACTGCTATACTGGAAACGAAAAGGAATCACCTCTTGTCCAATAATAAAATAAAACGTCCTTACTAACAAAAGTTTTCAAGAAATCACATCAGAAACCAAAAAAATTTGAAGATTTTTTTCTTTGAAGAAGAATGTCATCTTCATCACATCATCTTCATTTGATTTTTGAAGTTTGACCATCTTGGTGTGGACATTCCTTTACTGCGGCCGTCCACTATGCCACACGGTAGGGACCGACGACCGAACCGGCATCCCGGTCCAGCAGTTTCTTCTTTCTTTCCGCTGCCGCCTCGCCATCCTTTTTTCTCTCTCTCCCTCTTTACCCTCTTGTCCGTGCGTCGCTGTCGTCTGCAGCGCGTACTTGTTGTTATTCCACGGTCCGTTTGTGGCGCCAATTTCGGACGAAGGTTTCGGGATCGGGATTCCGCCGTGATCCTCTCGTTGTTTTGGGGATTATGTACGCCATACGTCGTCGTCGCACTTTGTCGAGCGAGACGGCAAACCGCGCAGGCGTGAGAACGCGTGCGCACCACTTTTGTTTTCGGCGTTTTCGTAACCACGACGATGAAGGCCGACAAACGAAATCGTGTCAAAGGTTACATGACGCAAGTGACAATCGACATTTAGCCGATGACATTGGCATTGAATTACGTTGACGTACGTCGGTTTGTTTTCAAATGGAAAACGTGCAAGATTTAATTAAATTTTAGTTTAAATGTACAACTCTGTAAATTTACTAAAAGATATAAAAAACCTTACTAATTTATCTATTGAAATATTACCTATACATCGTAATGTATAGGTAATATTACGATACGAAATTCATCATTTAATTTATTATTTTTCTAAGCATACAATGTTACTTAGCTAAACAAGATTTCCCATTAAGTATACTTATGAATAATTATGATTTTCTGTCATGCTGCTCGGCACATGCACATACTCCAAGTCTTTGGTAATATTAGATATATTACCATAGGTAATATATCCAAAGGTAATATTACCGGTTGCTGTTTTATAGAATTTAATTAGTAGTGCTGATTTTGATTTTCATCACCTTTGTAAAATATGTATGTGCATTGTGTGCAATAAAGTTGCTAAACACTTTGGGCTGGAACTTTAACAATGGCAACTATGTATGTATAAACGATACAGACGAGCTGCAGGGGTCAATGTTTTATAACCCTGCAATGTAGTCAGCAGAGTCGTGTACAACCCGTTTCCAGCGTTCTGGAAGCCGCAAGATGCTCGTGCGGAACTCAACGTGACGCAATTTTTCGCATCCCCGAGCGTTGTCTGAGAATATGGAGGACAGTCGTGTGCGCCAATCCTGTCTGTACGGCTAACTCACGAATCGTTTGGTTTCGGTCCACCTGAAGTATTTGAATTGAATTGAAATGAAGAAAGTAGCAGCTTATTCCAAAAGTGGGGCAGATACAGTGGTGAGGAATTGTACAAGCCCACGTTGTGGTATTATGAGCACCCTCTTTTTACTAAGGACGAGGAAACTGCCAGGCAATCCGCCCTTTTCATAATATAATTTTTAATTTCAACCTTTTAATTAATTTTTTATTTCGTAAAAAAATATAATTGCATTATTAATAACAAATACTAAAATAATGGGAAAAAATGTACAATAAATCTTAATCTTAGTTTTTAATTTTATAATAAATCTTTTATGTGCGGCAGAGAATCTTTAAAAATGAATTTTCTACCATTTATTAATTTGAAATTTAAAATTTAAATTTAAAAACACAGCTTTGTGTAATCAGAATGAAAATCATCATAAAAATATTAAGCATAAATAATCCTCTAAATAACTTGATTTTATAAAACTTGTGCCATAGAAGTTTTTTAATCCGAATTTTCTGCAAATTAAAAAATCTAAAAACTACAATTTTAAAATTTCATTATTCATTTCACTTAATTAAAGAAAAAAATATAAACAATTTACAACATTAACATGAATTATCTATTATTCTCTTTATATTTCAATTTCATTTCCAGTGAAAGCATTTTAAAAATATTAGTTTTGTAGTAATAAATACGTTTTGTGCCACAGAATTTTTTTTAATGCGCATTTTCACACAACTTTTTAATCTGTAGTTAATTTTCTAGTAATATTTTTTTATGTTTTGGCTTTCCGGTGATCGCCGCGTCTGTGAAGAAACTCTCCGTTGACGTTTCTAGTAATATTTTCATTTCAGCTTTAACGAATATGTCAAAAACACACTTTTTAAGTTTTATTGAAACGTAAAAAAATAATTATACAATTTTGGAATTAATTCTTAAATACCGGTATTATTATTTAAAAACCCCCAAAGTACTAATATTATTTTTAAAAAAACACCAATTTTTTTAGAGAATAAAGGAAGTTTTATTGATACCTTAAAAAAATATTTTGGGATTTTTGAGTTTTTAAATAAACTGTTAAATACTATTATTATTTTGGGATTTTTGCGTTTTTAAATAAACTCCTAAATACTATTATTATTATTATTTCCATTTTAAAACCCCCCAAAGCACTATTATTTAAAAAAACACACATGGTTTTAATAAAAAAAAATATTTTTAATTACACTCAAAAAAAAAGACAATTACAAAACAATTGCAAAGAATGACAATTAAAAAATTATGAACATAATTAATATAGTTTAT
>JAWQRJ010003230.1:0-12345 GCA_033557515.1 Diorygopyx duplodentatus | reverse complement strand
ATTACTCTAATGTTGACATTATGAATTTATTTATTATTATTCATGGTCAATGCAAATCAATTCAAATAATTTTTTTTCAAAAAATCTTGGTTCCTCTTGTAGGCGGACTAGGGCCATCTTACAGAATTCTTGTCTTTGCCCTGCGTCATATGGATGCATCGCTGCAGTTGGTGAAAATTTAAAAAGATGAAATCCGTTTATCCTTATAATCTTCTGCATTGAGCAACGAGATATGTAGTACTACTGTAAATCAACTACTGCGGCACGAAGTGAGGTGTTTGAATTAGCAAGAAAATAAGCTAAAACCACAGCGACAGTGTTCTCGTCATTCATGGCTGGTTTGACTTTTCATATTGCTCCAGTTGCTTTCCCATAACTTATTAAATTGTGTTGTAACCTTCTGAATTTTGCTTTATTAAGCGGCAACAAATTCAGATATATTTTTCGTTAAATATTCTGCATTCATAATGTCAACATTGGAGTTATTAGTTGCCATTTTAGAACACAGTAAGGACTTTTCAACTTTATAAAGAACTAAACATGTGGAAATATCTTGATAACTCGATTTCCAAATGATACCTGCATTAATTTTTCACCCTAAATATGAAATTAAGTAATCTCAGTTACACAAAAGTTAAAATTGATGTTCAATCAAGGGGATTTTTGCAAATGCAAGGAAGGGCTGATTAATAGCGTTTACTTTCAACTGCTCGCCAGTGTACATAAATGTCAAAATTGATAACTAATTTGTAGGCAACCCAATTTACAACAAATGAATGAATCTTAAATAATCGGAGAAGAATACATTTTAGGTAGAAGGAAACGTAATACCGTTTAACGAGAATTTTAATTCTACATTCGATAAGCTACAAATGTTTGGTAGGTGACGTCTAAAAAAAAATGTAATAATGTAATTAAAATTTTTCTTATTTCTAAATTCAATTTTGTTCAATTCTTTTCAAAAGAATGTATGTAAGAATGTCCCGCCGGGTATACTGTTAAAAAGTTCGATGTCTCAACTAATTTCGATTTTTCAAAGTATTGCTGCGGTTGTCTATTTTTGCGAAAAATTGAATATCTCGAAAACGATTAAGTTTAGACCTGGCAAATGTATTACGAAAGTTGTTGAAAATTGCTTGTAGATTAAGAAAAAAAATTAAAATTGAGGTCATTCCATTTAAATTAACAAAGCTGTTGTCAACTTCCAGTGTAACTGGAACTGTTAGCTTATTGAAAATATTTTTGTCTTTTAGTTCCCTTCCCACCATATTCGAATCAAAATTTTCAGAGTTCTAGTTTTATCCGTTCCCCATATATTTCTAATGGACGGCCTACGGTAGACACCCTATCAGAACAACTGTTACAAGGATCAAAAACACTACCTTTTTTGCTATATAAATGCACAAGAATATTCAATGTTTATGATATGATTATGTTGGAAAATTACAATCTTGGATAATTGAAAAATTATCTTTAAAGTACCCTTTTCGTTGTACGCTTAATGCACAAAAATATTAAATATTTACGATATGAGTGTCCACATTTGGAAAATTACAATCATGGATAACTTGATTTTTTTTAAATGCAATAGTATTATAATTTTTCAACAATGAAATGTAAAATTGTGTTCTCTTTCAATTTTATTGAGATATTAGCATTATTTCTAATGGTTTGCAAAATATTCAGGATTTTCTCAATATTTAAAAGAATTAATTGAATACGCAATGTGTACAAAGAACCGAATACACTGTGTATATTAAAAACTAATTTTATGTTCTTAAAAGATCAATATGTTGCTGTTTTTATTTGAAATAATTCAATTACAATTAATTTTGGGAACAATAATATTCTCAAATTAGATTATTAATTAATTAATTAATTCTCGAATGTTTTTTGTCCTAAATATTGTAGGTCCCCCATATTAAAGATATCTCAGTCATTATAAAACCAGACCTTATATAAACTTTACTTTTGCTTCGTCATTGCAAAACAATTTTATACAGACTGATACTGAAAAATTTTACACATTAAAATCCGATGTCTATTAGATGACAATTGCTAGGTGTTTCCGAAGGAAAACAGGTTTGTGTAAAAAACGAGTATCGACGTAAAAGTACAATTGTTCAAGGAGAAAATCCCGAAGAGGCGGAGACACGGGTTCGAACCCCGTCTCAGAGGCGATTTTTTCCTTGATATTTAACGTTTTAAATAAAAGTTGCACCGCTTCTATTTAACCTTATTATATTATTTTTACAGGGTGTTCTGTTTGTTCTAAAAATATATTGCATTTTTTAATTGTGTGTCAAATTTAAGGGCCATTCTTGGGTTGGTTTGGATTTTACATTGAACACGTACAATTTTTTTACTATATATTGAGTATTTCTAACTGTTACTGTGATGCTTAAGTACTTACTTATCATAAAGGTCATAGTACATGACAGTCCTCTAGGCTTGTCAGTCGCTGACAATCCGAAAAGATCCCAACCGATCGGTTGGGATCTTTTCAGTAAGTTAGTACATTGCAGAGAGTCACGCAGAGGTCTGTCTATATAAGAACCAAAAAGCTTATATGAACATACATCAGGAAATGCTTCCTAATGGGGGTAGTATCAATCAAATGCGGCCTTTAAAACAAGATTTCTGCTTCGTATCCCCAGAGCTATTCATGTTACACATGCGAATTTTTATATATAATTAACCTCTACGCTCTGTCAGTCAAAGGAAACAATAGCTAGTAATAAGGGGTAGTAATTATTTTTGCTATATTTCTGTGAGATTTATTTAAAAAGTAAACTTTTCTCAGAATAAAGGCTTTCCTGGCAATCCAAAATAGATTATACATATATTATTATATAGATTATATTGACTTAAAGGTATATAAGAGAAGCACACGTAATCCATAGTGTCATTAGCAAGCATTTTCTGACTTAGTTGACATGAAATTTTAATAATACTTTTATATAAAGTATAATTGCTATATGCTATAATTTTCATACGGTGAAGGTATTTCATAGAATACACTTCTCCTACGTGTTGTACCAAAATCCATTATGGTTTCAGAGTAAGCAGCAAGCGATGCCGAATCAAGGGGTATGGGACATGCGCGGTAAGCAGTTCTTTACTGGTGTGGAGATCAGGGTGTGGGCAATTGCTTGCTTCGCTCCTCAAAGAACTGTGAGGGAAGATGCTTTAAGGAACTTTACGCAACAGCTTCAGAAAATCAGTAACGATGCGGGTATGCCCATTATCGGCCAACCGTGCTTCTGCAAATACGCTACCGGACCGGACCAAGTAGAGCCAATGTTCAGATACCTTAAGACAACGTTTCAAAGTTTACAGTTAGTGGTTGTCGTACTTCCTGGCAAGACGCCCGTTTACGCAGAAGTGAAAAGAGTTGGCGATACCGTGCTGGGAATGGCTACGCAGTGTGTGCAAGCGAAGAACGTGAACAAGACGTCGCCGCAGACCTTGTCGAATCTATGCCTCAAAATCAATGTGAAGTTGGGAGGAATTAATAGTATTCTTGTGCCATCCATTAGACCAAAGGTGAGTGACAGTTGATTGCTGTAATTATAGTTTCTGCTTTACTAATATCTGATAAATGCTAAAACAAAAGACTGAAAAACATTGTACAACTCACTTAGTATAATGTGCGAAATCATTGTAAGAATATAACTTTTTTTTATTTTTACAATATAGTTTGAATAATATTTATGACTTTTAATAAAAGATCACACACCATCTTACAATCATGTAATCATCACAGTAAGTGATTTTTGCATTGATGATTTAATAGTAAGCAAGCGATTTATGATTGAATGAAAACTGAGTTCCTAAAAAAATCTGTTAATTACAGGATAAATATACATTGAATATTTATTTATCCATTTGAGATGGGGGTCAAAGTACAGAAAAGAACCAAAAGTATTATTAAAAAGTCAACAAATTAGATAATTAATAACAAAATTGTCTACAACTAATTGTAACTATTCTTTTTTAACTGAATAGTAGAAATACTTTAACTGAATTCTTTTTAACAAAGTAATCCTTAGTCATATTTTAAATTTCCTGTGACTGTGAATACTCTTTAAAGATTTTATTTTAATACTGCAATAAGAACTACTAAAACAAGTATCATAATTAAGGTGTATTGGTTAGGTATCCATTTTAATCAGGTACAATATTAAGTAAAGCTATTAAAACTGTGTATTTCTGATTAGTTATTTTGCCTTGTGCTTCTGACTTAAGGCAAGACATAAGAAACCTTAAATGAAAAAACATACCCCAACTCTGACAAGACTCTCTTTGTACAGTATGTTTTAATTTTCAAAACTGGTTGTGCAAGGTTTAAAAATAGGCATAAATAAATTTCAAAAATTCATAAATAAAACTCCTGTAATATTGACACTTTACAAGTGTACATATGCAGCAGTTTTCAGACTGCTGTTTGGCAGGAACCAGCAGATGCCTATAATAGATAATTTTTTATTATCTATACATATTCAATTATAAAGAAAAATGTTACCTGTATGAGCGGATAAACGTTTCACCTCCATCTGTGCTTGAATGTCATTTACGACTTTGGAAGCGCTTCCTGTGTCACGATAGCATTGAACATTGCGACAAGCATGTTGACAAAAGCTATCGTATAGGGGAGGTTTGTGGTTGGGCTATTCTTCTTGAAATTGGTCAAAGCATCCTTGAATGGAATACTGCCATACACCGTTTTGACCTCGTACACCGGTTCGGAAGGAAGCTTCCAAGATAAACTTGTGCTCATGGTTACAAACCATTCCAATCTAAAAATGACTTATTGTAACTGAAATTTTACTTTTTAACATAAGATCATCAAATTTAAGTAAAATTCAATTCAACTCAACTCAATTCACAGGGTGAATGAAGTTCTGTAGTTTTCAGAAAAACTGTTCTTAAAAGACGTAGAAAAACAGCAATGACTTAAAAGGAAACAATCTACATTGACAGAAACTTATGAGCGCCACTGGCAAATTCGGAAGTAAATTTGATGACTGGGTGGTGTGGATGACTAGCGGAACATAGTTTTGATAGCAATGGAGATCACGATGAAAGCGTGATCATGTGGCTTACAGTTAATGTTGCTCACTGTGGTACCATGGTACCATGCAACTAAAAAGGCATCAATCATTTATAAAAAAAAATCGATATTAGCAGAGGTTCCATGGGTTAAGCCAGGCAGATTTTGGGTAATTTGTCCATGAATTAAGAAAATATTATGTGTTGGTTTTTCTAATGGTTTTCTCATAAATGGTGTTCTCACAAAGGAGTGTCTCACTTCTACACATAAAGGAATATTACATCTTTAGTTGATTGATTAAGTGTATGTAACGAGACAACCAGTGCCTCCCATCATTCTTTAATAAAAAAGATGATTGCAGAACCTAGCCTTTGTGAGTTTCGATGGGATGTATGGCTCAGTTGCCAATGGTAAATGATTATAAAAATATTGGAGACATCAGATATTGGAGTATCGTGTATATATGTCTTTAATTATAAAGTCTGCTAGTTTATTCTTCTGAGATACTTATGTTCGTAAATAAAGCATTCTTAAAATAAAAAGCCACATTAGGATTTCTGCTTAAGGCGATGTCACAAGAAAATTCAAGAACAGTTCGTTCTCAAGGACCAAAGGTACAGTGCATAGCAGCAAGTTAAGTAAATCGAGCAATCATGCTATACCTAGCGAAAACACTAGGCCTGACGTGATGCTTAATGCTTAGTTTGTTTAGTGAGGTCGTATATAATCTTCCAAACATGCATTAATCGCATAGGAACGCGTTCGAATCGTCGACTAAGTATCGAAACACCAAAAAATCTCTGTGATGTTGACATCTCTACAAATTATGAATTTGTCATTAATGTGGCACCTAATGATGCTATGCGTTTTATTGATCACCGAGATGCAACACGATTTTGACAAGCCACAGGGAAACGTAATGCAAATTTCCTCTACCCAAGTACTATTAAGACACTCGCGCCACAAGTTGGGGGATCAGCATTCGCTGAGCAATGATCCATCTACAAGTTGCAGAATTAATAACTCCTAAAGGAAATAATTAGACTGTTTTTTAAGAAGAGAAGACGGTTTTTATTCTGCACATTTAGTTTAAATGGGTAAGAAAAGAAAAAGACAAATCAGCAGCAGAGCTTACAAAATTTTAAGATTACATTTTTAATTTTAGTCTTTTTAAATCGCGCCATGCTAAAGGTTGATTGTCAATTTTCCAAACTGTTTTTTTTCATTCAGCGAGTTATAAAAAAAAGAAAAATTATTTCGACTCAATTCTGCTACCAATGGTCAAAAACAGTACTGAAGGTAAATAGTAAATTGGAGCTCAATCGACCAATTGGTTCTCGAGATATCGTGGTTGCCGATTTGAAAAACATAGTTTCGAGATAACCGTGTTTAAAGTTTTCGTATCGTTTGATGAGGTTTAAATAAAATTATTGATACTTGTTGGTTAATCAGCTAACCCGGATCCATAAATGGCTCCTTCCTCTCTCTCGTAAAATGTGATTTTCGTGATTTTCAATACATAGTGCTTCTCTTCTAGCAGCCCTGGCTTCTTTGGGACGGCTGACTGTCTATCGGAACGGTTCATTTGATTTTAGTCGCACAATGCTGCATATGCCTTTGCTTGCTGTCCGATTTTGACACCTATCGTGGCTAATATTTTTAATATTTACACTAAAGAATTTTTTTCAAGGAAAAAAACGTCTCCGAGGCGGGACTCGAACCCATGTCTTTCGCTATCCGGGCGAAGGACACGGGGACTCCGTTTTTTTTTCCTTGAAAAAAAATTCTTTGATATATTTATATATTTACGTCCTAAAATAGGGGTAATCCAGTCTTTTAGTTTGTCGAATTTTTAATATTGTTGAAAATCCTTTGTTAAAAATGCAATCAGCCAAGAAAGTGTCGATTTAACTGTAGCTGTTCCAGCGTGAATGTGTTTGAGAGCAAAAATCCAATGAATGAATTCAGTGATTCATTATTATTTTGCGTCTCTGCTCGTAAGCATCGCTCTAACAAATCGTCCAATGAAAGATTTTTATAAGTGGCTCTTATAACCTGTAAAACTTCATCACAAAGAGGTGGCCCATTATGACTAAAATCATCAAGCGATCCAGCAGCCTCTGCGTTACGTCACTTACACCACCTTGAAGGTCCCGGAGGACAATATGTGTGTAGAGAATTTTTGTTGCTCGAAACGTAGTGATAGAACGTTGACCATACAGCTTTCTTCATTTCTTCGATCGAGTGACAATGCCTTCTAATGGCCAAACCATAATAAATTGTACAATCTCCGATAACCTTGTCAGTCAATTTTCCTTTGCCTTCTCCGCCTATACTTTTACTGTGCTTTTTCACATTACGTAATCTCGTCCCCATTCTTTTTGCCCAACGCATTCTTTCTTTTGTACAATCGTATTTTCGCCGTAAGGGCACGCATCTACAATTGCTTTGTATGTTTTGCAATCTCCATCGCTGATGTATCAAATATATTTCACGCCGTATTTTTTCATGGATCGGGGAAACATTTCTATCACTGCGTTGACTTCCATACCCGCACTGACATTGTGGTTATTAGTACATTCTTTTTTCTGACTTTCAAACCAAATATTGAACTCCTTAGTACTCATTTTGTTTTTTGATAAGGCACAGACTTGGCAAAAGCTTGCTTTGACCACAACATCTAGCGCTTTGTTGAAAAAACCTCGTCTTTTCCAAGTTCCATCCTCTGACACTCTTACTTTCGATGATGAAAATTCTGTTTCAAAAATCATTTCTTTCTCCTCATTGATGGCTCTTTTCACCACACAATCATACACAGTTTCAGCCACGCAGAATAATACTTCATCACAGCAGAATAATACGACGTTGAAAGCCCAAGTCCGATATCCATTATCCAGCGACACTCCTCGCGCGACTGTACTTCTTAGAATTGCTATAATTCAGCCAATTTTATGAATTTTACTATACAGTTTTAACAGGCGTATTTCGGTCTGTACTAGAAAAATTAACGGTCAAAGTAAAAAACCAATTACTTATTCTTACAAAAAAAAAACCTTACATATCCTTGCGAACCTGAGTTTCTGAACACCGTGATAACTGGGGAAATGAGTCATGGGTGTACGGGTACGACCCCGAAACAAAAGCACAGTCATGGCAATGGAAGCATCCCGGGTCCCCAAGGCTGTGTTCTTTGATATCCGTGGAATTGTGTATCACTAAGCATCGGAAGGACAAACAGTGACAATGGAGTACTATTTCTCTGCCGACTTCGTGAATCAGTTCGGCGCAAAAGAGCAGACCTCTGGACAGCGAAAAACTGGCATTTGCATCATGACAATGCTCTTCCACAATTCCTGGAAGCCTTCCAGAAGAGTTTTCGGCAGTGAAGGAATCAGTGGGCTAAGTGTGTGGAGGCGCAAGTGCTCTACTTTGAAAGGGATTAGAGTCCCAATCCCGTCATGTAAGTAATATATTTTTCGGCCAAAGGTCGGATACGTTTTAGACAGACCTCGTATACCTTGTTCTTACTACAATGCGGACAAACATTGCAATCAATCAATCAATATTTATTTGCCATATGTAAGTCCAGCGGAAATAATACAATGCATATCAGATATACGGCATATCTAGGAGGTCTCTGTGGCCGTTACTCTTGGGAAGAACTCATACACCATGTAGATCGGGTTCTTAGCAAGATGCCTTTCACTGTCGTCTTAAATTGTCTGCTACTGAGATTTTTCCGTTCAACATTGTTTTAAAGTTCAGTTGGGAATTGGAGGAATTCAGTACAGTGGAGTCTCGTGTCTGGTACCCGTAACTGGTTTCTTTGTATCATTCTGTAGTAATGAACATCCTACTGGCGCAGCTTCAGGGCTATACCCTTATGCATCATGCAGAGTGTTTTGTGGACGAAGGTGGCATATACGGTCAGAATATTGAACTTTTTAAAAACCGGCTTGCAGTGTTGTTTGCAGTGGGCACCTTCCAGGGCACGTGTTGCTCTTTTTTGCAGGATCAAACTCTTGTGGTGTGGGACGAATGTCCCCACACTTCCAGTCCATAGGACATGTATGACTGGAATAGGGACAAAGTAGGTGACCCTGGCTGCTTCCGATGCCTGCTGTCATCCGCACTTTACGAGTAGCATAGGTTGGGGAGCTTCGGCGTTTAGAGAGGTGTTCCACATAGGGTAGCCAGGTGAGTCGTTGGGCGGTAGTGATCCCTAAGAGTTGGGCTCTGTCATCTGTTTTCTTAGTTTTGTCATTGTTTAGCTGTAGCTGGTTCTGTTCGAACCATTTTTCCGTATCATGGATATCGCTCTCTACAGCTTCTCTGAGAGCATTCCTGCCAGGTCTTCTCATACTTAGAGTAGTATATCAGAGTAGCAGATCATGTGACACCTCAAATACTTGGGGAGGTTGTTCGTACAGATGACGAAAAATAAACTGCCCAGCATTGAGCCCTGAGGCTCCCCCATGTGAATCTGCTGGAGGCAGCTTGTACTGCTTCTCGTTTTGATGATTTGTTCACGTCCCAGGAAGTACGATCTTATCATTTTGAGGGCAGTCCCTTTAAAGTCGTAGTGTCACACATCTAACTCACACATTTGTGTTTTTCTTCAAGAGCCAGGAACACTACGGTGTGGAGTACCTTGATAGCGTGTTCAGTGCTGCGTCCATGTGTGTAGCTGTATTGATTGAGGACTGTATTGATTGATAGAGGACACTTTGTTTATCACAAAGAATTCATTTATTCGAATAGCATTAGTTGTTCAAGGATTTTTGAGAATGCTGAAAGTACAATTAATGGGCAGTAGTTTTTGCAGTCATGTGTGTCTCCTTTTTTGTAGATAGGATATACCTTTGCTAATTTCAGTTTGTAAGGGAAACACCCCTCAACCTACCCCATTGAATATGTTTTGTAAGACTTTGGATATCAGCGGCTTGACTTCTTTGACAGTCTTTTCGGTTATGTCGAAGGTGTCCGTAGTAGTCTTGGATTTTAGAGTGTACTTATTATACTTTCTATTTACTTTGAACAGGTCGGTTGGAAAAAAAAATGTTTTCCCCATTATGTTTTGTTTCTTGGCAGTGTTTATTAAAGTTTGGGCATCGTCTGGATAGTAGGTGAAAAATTTATTGAATTCCTCAGCAGAGGGAGAGTTGTGTTGGTGAGGGTTTCTGGTTTCTCTCCCGGTTTCCTGTTCTGTGGGTGTCCAGATTGCCCTTTGTTTATTTTCCGCTTCTACAATTGTTCGTGTGTTGGTCGCGTTCCTCTGTTCATCAGCAGCGTTGATATAGAATTTCTTGTAGTCTTGCAACAGCCGGAATGTCGATTCATTGTTATTCTTCTCACTTCTTTACTCTCAGCATTTGACAGCGACAGGAGCACAACTTTAATTTGTTACGATTATTGATAGGTTACGATGGTAATGACGTGCTTTTAATTAAAAAAGGTGTAAAAATTTGTCATGAATATGAAATTGCCTAAAAGCGTTTTTAGCATTAGAAGCACTCTTAGTTAAAAGCGATATTAAAAGGAAATACTGTATAGGGGTCTATATTTTTATGGCGTAACACTACACTATATTCAATGGACGAAGAGAGTTAAATCCATCAGATAGTATAGGTAGCAAATAATGGTAAAAAAAGGGTTACAGAAGAAAAGAGAGTCTGAATGAATAGTTTCTTTGCTAGCATCAGATGTTTGTTAACACATCAGTGACGGATGACTTATAAATATGTCATTCAGGATTTTTACTTGGCTGCGGATGACGCAATACATCGTCGATGTGTTAACATATGAAGATCGCTCTGCACTCAGGTTAAGCATGATTCCAAACGCCTCATCACAAATGTGTTAATAAAACAACATTCTGAGAGGTCATCGATTTTCAAACACGGGCCAAGCGTTTACTTTAGCATAGCAATTTACAGTAAATTGATTTGCTCTACAAGACGCGATGTTCCGAAAACTATGTGTTAACGCAACATCCCCCACCAGGATGGTGATCAAATTAGGAAATCAAAGAATTCAGGAAATTGTTGCTAATTTTAGTTTCTTCAGCATTTTCACCGAACGTACACGTAAGTTCACTTTTTATGTCGTCATATCTCCTGAATAATTTTTTCTATAAACCATTCATTTTTTTTCTGGTCTAAATTTGATGGGTGCGTTAATTCTAGAAGGCGTATGCTCCGGTCATACATGTGGAAGATGGGTCTGACAACGGACTATTATCTGCCTGCCCAGCATTGGAACAGATCAGGTTTACAGAATTCGGATGCACCCAACTGAGTTTGGGTAACTGTAGTAAAGTATCACCGGAGAGATTACTTACTTGCCCTTTATATTTTGCCAGCCCATATGGGTTCAGAGCACCGACCTTGACAAAGAAAAGACACATGAAAAGGACAGGGAAAAGGACACTAAAACTTTCCACACTTCTAATTTTCTTCTAATGGAGTTCTTTGAACAACAGTAAAATATTGTAAATTGAAATTAGGGAATTCTTTCTCAGATGTAACCCACGTGTACGTCTGTGAACACAACGAACTGATTTTGTGGGATTTACCTCACCCCTGGTTAGGCAGTGGGGACAGTTTTTCCTCGTTGAGAACTTTGTTTGAGACAGGAAGAGTACATTCTTAGATATTAATGCGCATAGATTCTGAAGATGCAGAGGGCTGTGTTCAGCAGAAGAGAACACATACAGGTTGTGCTTTGGATAAATAGTTACAATACGGAAAATATTTAGGATGCAGTATGATATTTATTTAATTTCTGTTTCTTTTTCACATCAAAATGATGGATTTCAAAACCTAAGAGAAATCTGTAACTGTACTAAGGAGAACCATTAGAGCTGTACGAAGAACAATCGGTTTGAGTTATAAAACTGCCACCAGCGTCACTAGTATAAATAAGGAACTGCCTTTAATACGTACTCTTATGAAGTGTCTGCGAAAATTGCCCTTTATCTTCACGTACAAACAGAAATAAATGCGTAAATGTTGAGGTATCTGGGTATAAGTATGTACAATGTTTCCGGCAAGAACTAGACATGATATAACTGAATAAAAACTAGGAAACAGAAATTCAGACAATTGAAAACGGTACGAAAATGAAAAACAGTCGAAAATGAAATAACTCAACATATTTTAATTAAAGAAAACGACCTTCCCTGTATGTGATGTATGGGGTCATCATAAAGTAAGGGATATATTTCAACTTATAATATATTTTTAACAAGTCAAATTAATAACAAAAAGTAAATGGAATCTAGTTGCTTAGAT
>JAWQRJ010003229.1:0-12345 GCA_033557515.1 Diorygopyx duplodentatus | reverse complement strand
GTAATATACCGGGTGTTTTATTTAAAAAAAGGTAATGTTTGCTGCTATACTTTTTTGGCACATCCTGTACAAAATATTGTTTTTTACTTCAATACATTTTAAAAAAAAACCTAAATATCTTGTATTTAACTTTTTTTTCCAGCTATCTTAGTTTAGAAAATAATCGACCGTTTGCATACATAAAAGCGACCCTGTATAATTGTCTCTTACCTCTCATTTTCTTCATTGTTTAAATGATACTAAGCACTGATTTTAAAAACTATTTATAAGCATAGTGGTTTGGGACAGCTCTGTTTTTAAACACAAATCTTATTCTGTGGTCTGATATATCGTGTTATGTAAATGTCCCTTACCTTTGTCGCTCATTTTTAATATGATACATATAACACTATCAGGTATGTTATCAAAACTTTGTGTACACTTTGGTATGTTCACTCTTTTGTTATGCATTGTTTCAGAAATTTTAGTTTCGCAATAATGTTTTCGCATCAAAGACTGTTTATTATTTTAATTATTCTTAATAACTTTAAATAGTTTGCAATAGCACAATCTATTAGTGATGTGATAAATAAACATGGTGTAATATATTACCAAATCCTGATTGAGTAGGTTGACCAAAAGAGGTTGCTGAGGCCGTTCCGAATAACGGAGTTCCTGTTGAAGGCGCAGTGCCGAACATCGGTTGTGACGTTGATCCAAAAACTTGTGTCGAACTATTGAATCCGGCGGGTGTGCTTCCAAACAGCTGATTTGACTGTCCGAAGGTATTTGTAGAGGTAGTTCCAAAGCCTAAAACGTTCGACTTGCAAATATTTTATTAAAACTTGACCACATGACTTACCAAAAGAGTTAGGTTGTGTACCAAAGCCGCCACTTCTTCCAAACATGATTACAAATTAATATAAACACAAAACTTAATAAGTATTATTACATGATTACAAAACACTACGCACAAGTTTTAAACCTGCATTCTCTTTGTATAAAGCGATTTTAATTGAAACTGACGTCTGACGGAGTCCATGATTGGACACCGGCGCCAAAATAGATCGGCGCATGCGCACACCCTTTGTTTTGTTGGATTGAACTAATTAAAATAAAAAAATATAGAACATACTTTAACACCAATTATTTAAGTAATAATCGTTTAGAACGATTTTACGTTTTCACACTTTTCACAGGTCACCTTGATCAGGTCAGATATCTTTCAAGCCTAACGCACACGACATCTTTTCTGCAGGTCTTTATATAAACAAAGATTGCACAAAATTGCAAGAGTTTACGAAAAATTGCGCAAGGTTGCACAAGATAATGGCTTATTTCGCAATTTTTAACTACTACGCATGCTTAAAAAATTGTTAACGCCCAATTAAAATAGTTTATGTGCAAAAATTAGTCCAACCACTAAAACGCATGGTCTTAATTGCTTATTAACCCTTATATACAATTAACCCTTCAATAGAATTAACCCTTTAATAGAATTGACAAATGCGTTATAAAGGTTATAGAATTAATAGTGTGAGTTAGGCCTTTTTTTTGTAACAAAGATTTTGAAAGTTATCTATGCTAGATACCAATAAATCGACCAATGGAAGATCACGCCATATTAATTATGCCGTTGAATGTATTGTTATTTCAAATTTGAAAGTATTCCGTACCCGAACAAAAGATGGCGCCACTGGCCAATTGAGGTTAGATGACACTGACAGATGTCACTGTCAAACAAAACAACTGTTAGGTTTTGTTAATGGTGTTTTTAACAAAAGTTTGTAAAATATGTCTAATTTAACAGAAGATAATTATTGGAGAGAAAGCAGATTGTTAGGTTTTAATTTTGAGGACGATGTTAAGGAAGAAACTGTCGAAGCAAGTTTTCCAGATGGTAATAACGAGACGCTGTTTTATAATTCCTTGCATAATCTGACAACGTTACCGATACATTCAATAATTTCGAAGAAAGGTTTAGATTCAAGTAAGATCGATCTCATTTAATTTTAGTAGCATGTTAGTAGCTTTGCACTTAATTGTAGTATTACAGGAGACAAAAGTTAATGTCAGACGCGGTGCTCCGATGGTTGAAGAAACAATTAAAAAATTATTTCTTGGAGTTCCCTGTGTGTTGGAGTGTTATCGAATTTTGGACCAAAAGTTAGAACTTCTTGAGAAAGCGTGCGAAACTTACGATGGTAACGTAATATTAAAAGTAGGAATCCTTTTTTCTTTTTCATCCTTCCAGATTTTATTTATTGTTATTAATAATAGTTTTAAATTTTAGGTTGTATTATTTTTGAGGAAAACTTTAAATGACACTAACTTTCATTTTCATCTCTCAAAGCATAAATTAGCTTTAATACAGTATTGCAATTATTTAGTTAATCAAAGTAAATATACCGAGTTACATTCTATATATATGTAAGTTTATATCAAAGTTTTCTAATACATTCATCTCTAAGACACGACCCTTATGCACTAGTATAATAAGGGTCATAATTTCAGGCTGTGGTAGTTAACGCGTTAACATTTTATCGTAGTTATAATTTGAATAAAACTTTTTTTTTATAAACAAAAGTTGTATTCAAATTGTGACAACACTGAAATGATAGAAAATTTAGAAAAAAAAAAGAAAAAATATCATAAAACTCATTTAATAATTCGTCTAATGTGCGTAAGAAATTATACAACCATTTCTTTTCTTCTATTATTGACTCTCAGAAAATCGGCTCTTTAAAACAATAAGTTATCATTAATAATTTGTTCTTTATTTATTGATTAACTACTACGAAACTTGAAATATTATAGAAACTAAGTACGTAAAATAAAAATAATTTTTTATTCGGAATTGTCAGAACTGTAACGACAGATTGATAACATCTTAATTTTTTCTTTTTCATCTGTGGGTGATCTTCCTCATTAGCCTTATATAGCTTTGAGTATACTGCTGCCAAAACGGACGAACTTGGTCAGGGGTAGAAAACAATGTTTTTTTTTGTGTTTTACCCCCGAGCGAGCTCCGCCTACCAGGTACCATTAAATTTTCTGAGATTGATGGCAAAAAAAAAATTAATTGGTTGCATACTTTCTTAAACACATTATAAACTTACAAGTTACATTATAGTTTCTGTTTTGTTCTAGGGCTGTCGGTAGTACAAATGAATTGGTTTGTATTTCACATATTACATAAGTTTAAATTTGAATATATACTAAAAATATCTTTTAGATTAACACATTTTATTTGCCAGCAAGAAATTATACTAGCATTAGGAAAACTAAAGAAGAGATAGGGAATTTTTTTAATGTTCTTGGTAGTATTATGTCGGCATTTAATAAAACAACATTATCTAGGTATCAATTTTTTTTGGGTAAGTTCGCAATTAATAATTTTTTATATTTATAATATTAATAATTTTTATTGATCGTTAATTCATCTTTTGTAGATTCTTTAATTAAATATAATATAACATCGGAGTATCCAACTGAATGTTTACTAATGTTGTATAAACAAAATTTAGAAAATAAAGTATCATCTCAAGATATAACTTTGTACTGTAGTACACTGAAAATTGATACGTTTCAACAGCATTGGATAAGAATCAACATGTTGGCTACCTCTGATATGTGGAATCAATTATTGCAAGAATTTGTTAAACCAAATGCATTTATGAAAAAAATTAAATGTGATGTAGACGTAGATGCTTTAGTCATTGCGTTGTATAAACATGGAGCACCTAAACATGTTTTATACTATTTTTTACAAGGTATAAATGATGGAGAACGGGCGTTGTTTTTAGGAAAAAAGTATCAATGTCATAAATTTGTTATTGAAAAATTAGTGGAGAGTAGAGATCGTGACGCTTTAATTAACTATAAGGAATACGTACCTGCTCAGACAGAAGATTATTTCTATTTAGAAAAGGAATTGATTTCGGTAAGAGATGGAAGATGAATTTTATTTTATTATGTTAATTTTAACGTAACATTTATTTTCTTTCAGGATAAGAGATGGAAGATAAAACGAAGGAGTGTGATATAAAAGATTTATCTTTTAATAGGAAATAATACTGATAAATTTACATGCCTTAAATTGAACTATGTTCCAAAAGAATTATAATTAATAATAATATTAATAAAAAACACTGAATTATATTACATTAATTAATCTAACAGGTCAATAAATTAATAAAACTTTGCGTAAACATGCTTTTTTACTTGATTTCCAACCTATATATTAATACTGAATAATGTAAGAAATACGATAATAAATTGTTGTTATGCGAGTAATTACAATTGGAAATCAAATAACAAACACAAAACGCAGACTTAAAATTCGTGTAGTACTAACAATCGTATAAAACAAAAATAGCGTAATACTTTCAATTTGACTAAATTACTTTTATATCGTCGGTTTTTTAACTTACTGTTAATTAATACCATCATGAAACAACACTGCAAAAGTGAGGAACTAATACATATGATCCGAATTTCATTACTGTTTATACCGGAAGGTACAATTAAGGATGTACCGCATCACAAGTGATTCATGTATCGCGAAGGAACCATTTTATTATGATAGCTTAAGTACTATTTTATATTGGCCACTGTTTGAACACATTTTGTAGGAATCATTGGTAGATTTCGTTCATAGTGGACCTATACTGTGTAGAAATTGCACTACTATCCAGATTTTTATGTCTATTTAAACGGAACCATTTAACTTAGAATAAAAATCCAGCTTATGTTTTCTGTTCAATAAATAATTTAAGTACGGTGAGTCAAATTCATTTAATATTTGTACAAAATTAAAAACAATCTTTAAACTCCCATATGATATTAAAAATTTCACATTCTATTTTCACATAGGCTAGATATGATACATCTTTTTTTTTTTAGGTTAATACGTCAATTTTCAGAGAAATTAGAAAATACACAATAACATTGTTACATAGGTAGTAAAATACTTACAAATATTTGTGTAAGAAATCATAACACCGTTTTGAGCTTTCAATTTCAAACGTGTCTGACTTTTCTATTTATTCACGATAATACCAAAACTTCCAAAAACTAACCTAGAAAAGGGAATCAAAACGAGATGTTGCCACCTGCAGGGTTGCCAATCGCTTAGAGATGCCATCTCACTACAACAACGCATGAGTTCCGGAATTCACCGGTGGATATCTGTAGATACAAATTCCGTTACAAATTTATGCGATCGCCTATCTCATCAGATCAGCAGGTTATTGTCAACGCAACCTAACTTTTTCTGGAGGGTCATACATTCGATTTGTGGTTGCTTTTGATATCTCTGACAGAAGAAAGAATACAAATCCGAAAGTTATCAAGTCTGAAAGTCCATATAATAGAAAGTTGTAAACGAAAATCGTTATCTGGAGACCAGGGACATTTTGTTCTCAGTGGTTGTCATAATTGCAACCGTTGATATTTACACACACAACCAACTGTGAACTAAGTGACATTGACAGAAAACAGTACCAGAGCATAGTAATAAGGGAAACAAATAGATTGGGAGAGGAGATATTCACAGTGGAGGTGGAAAAAGCGTAGAACAACTTTAAAAAAGTGATAGTGACAGCAGTAGCGGAATCATGTGGTAAAACTAAATGTGTAGAAAGGGCAAAAAGGACAGCTTGGTGGTCACCAGTGATCGACAAGGAAGTCAAAGTGAAGAAGAAGAATATCTGAAGGGAAGAGATGAGGAAAAGTATGATGAGTCAAAAAGCTGGCCATAAAGGCAAAGCAGGAAGCATGGAAGAATTTTGGAGAAAAGCTAGAACGGAATAGCGCAGGAAATCAGAAGCTATTTTACAGAATCCTCAGAAATATAGGAAGAGAGAAGCAGTGCCAGTTAAGACATATAATGAGCATGGATGTGGATGTACTAGTGAACGAGGGCCAGATAATGGAAAGATGGGGAGAATACTTCGATGAACTGCTCAATGAGGTGGATAACGATGAGCAAGGTGATGTGAGTGAGGAACAACAACATTGCTGTGGACAGGAGAGGAATCAGGAAGACAAGATGGACAGTGCATTCCACGAGGAAATATGGAGAGCAATTAAGAAACTAAAGACGGAGAAGGCACCGGAAATGATTAAGAATATGGGGGACTGGAGTGAGATTATTGGGCAGTGTGCTGACACTCGTTTGGACAAGCAAAGTGGTGCCAAGAAAATGGGAATGGGAATTATAGAGGAATCTTGCTACTGAGTGTGCCAGAAAAAGTCTGTGAGAAGATACTGGAGAGGCGGGCGAGGATGAGTCTGGGGACACACCTACAGGATGAACAGTCTAGATGTAGACCAGGAAGAGGAGGGGTTCAGGACAATGTGTGTATCCTCAGACAAATTCAGGAGAAGGTTGTGGGATATGGAAGACAGGGGCATATGTGCTTTGTGGACATGGAGAAGGCATTCGATAGGTGTGACAAAGGGTTGATATGGGACATCCTGAAAAGAAGAGGGATAGAGAAAAATCTCTAGAGGATCTATAACGTGAAAAGCTGCTATGTGAGGACTGACAACGAGGAATCCACAGAATTCACAGTGAGGCAAGGTTTGAGACAAGATGGTACGTTGAGCCCCCTATTGTTTATGGTCCTAATGGATGAAGTGATGAAACAGTGCAAGAGCAAAATGGGATACAGACACAGCGGGATACAGACAACTTCAGGCAGTGGGAGTGTCGTTGTGCACGTTCGCAGATGACTTGGTGGTGTTTGCGCCCTCGGAGCATGTAGGAAAATATGGTTATTTTGAATACAGAACTAAAGAGAATGAGTCTAAAGATCAATATAGAAAAGACTAAGATGATGGTAATTTGGATTGGAGCAAGTGGAAAGGTATAAATACCTCGGGACAATGTTTGAGGAGGGGGGAAGAATGGGGTGTGATATAGACAATACGTACTACAATCTGAGAAAGGGATTTTTATACAGACGTGAAGTTTCAAAGGATACAAAGACTAAAGTGTACAATGTGGTGTATGTTCCGACTTTAATCTATGGGTGTGAATCGTGGGTCCTGAACCAGAGGGATCAAAGCGGTATACAGACCAGTACAATGAAGTTCCTGAGAGCGATAGACGGGGTAAAAAGGTTGGACAGATATAGAAACGTGGACATAAAGGAAGGGTTAAAGGTTGAGAGGGTGGCAGCGAGAATTGAGCGACAGCAACTGAGATGGTTCGGTCATGTTACTAGAATGGATGATGAGAGGAAGACCAGGAGAGTGTGGAAAGTAAGGTAGGGCGGCAGAACACCAAGGGGGAGGAATTGGAGGGAAGCTACATGTATGACGAGGGATATAAGGAGCTGGGGAGAATTCTGCACACAATAGTAGAAGGAAACCTCTACACCGAAGGGTAGAAGAGGAGATGATTATACTAATTAAAAAAGAAACTGTCAAATACAATGAACGCACTAACCGTGTTGCCAACCTATCAATTTTACTAAAAATTCCCTGACGAAATTTGTCAATTATATTTGTGCTAGAATAAGTTTACTTCTGCAAATTGTGTTTTAATACTGTATTAGTGTCTTACATTAGTTGGAGAGCAGAACTGGTTTTATAGGGACAGAATGATGGACTAGTCTTTATTGGAGAAAGGAGTAAAAATGTGAAATTCATGAACCTTCAAGGGCAATACGATATAGAATATGTGAATGAAAAATTAATTTGTGTATTAACTGACCACATGGGTTGTGTATATACAGGATTTGCCGCGGTTGTTCTCGAATAAGTTGAACAAGGATAGCCTGACTTGTAAAGCAGCCAGACAAGGACGGCGTCTGTCTTTCTGACAAGACCTTAGATCGCTTAGGACCTTAGTAACGAAAATACCGTAATAACCTTAAAAACCTTAATAACGAAAATATTTGTTTCAGCATGAACTGTTACTAATATTATCACAGAAAAAAAACTGACCCATGCGAAAAAAATGGTTATAAAATTGGAACAATTGATTACCATTATTTTATATTTGCAGGATTGTCACCTTTTTTCACAATTTTTACGCCGTAAGAAGTAAAATTGTTTAATAATGACCATTAGTCATTGCTGGGTCATAAATACCATTTAACTTTTGGTAAGTATACAAAGAGGAATCTGTATACTGTGTTTAGTACATGAACGGTTAAGCTTATATAAGTTTTACTTCTCACCACTAGATGTCGCTGAATTTGGAATATCTATTAACTGATGAAACAGACATCCCTAAAAGATCAACCCTGATACAATTGGTTTAAAATACTAATTGTACAAATACTGTTACCTGAACCCACCGTACTGGTACAAATTATTGCACTTAACACGAATAAAATCCGAAGTAATTCCATAAAATAAAACATCACAGCGCTAGGGTGTATCTCTGTCAGCTGATTCTGATCTACCAGGCGGGGGTTGATTGCGTTTAGGTGGAGGTTGAAGTGGGAACAGTCGATGTTCAGAAGTCCAATAGTTGGGTCGTTCCACTTCTTCTGTGGGCGCAGACACGGCTGTTAAACTTGGAACATATTGTTCTGGCATCCAATCGAAAGAAAATGCATTTCCCGAATGTACACTTGGAGTAGCCGTTGGCGTTGGAGGCGCACTTCCGATATAAGGACTTAACTCTTGCTGGCAAAGATCCGGTACTTTTTGTAAGGTGTCCGACCATGGAGGACTGGGGTTCCACTGGTCCATTAGTTCACTGGGATCCACTTTAAGAAGCGTCCTAGGCCTTTCCGTCATATGGGAAAGAACCAACAAACCACTACCACCTTCTTCGTTCGTATGTACATCCGCTACTTCTAACTCTAAGTTTTGTAGATCTTTGGGTTTTCTTTTACTATAAGAATAATCTACTGGCTCCGATTCGGCCCTCCTATGGTGATGATGGTGCTGGTTGTGGTGTGCGTGGGTGGGTGTGTTGTGGTGGGCCAAATGCGTTTGGATCGACGTTGGCATTGGTGCCAAATGGACGTAACCCGTCGTCTCGTGACTGGTTGCGTATTCAGGTCCCTGGTGGTGTTCAGGATAGTACAGGAGTCTAGTTGACGTACCGACGTCATAGGAAAGCCCGTACTGAAGCTTGTTTTGGACGGAATAGTAATGGTACAGCCAACTGTTCGTTCTCATTACTGCGGCTTCCGCTTCCGTCAGCACCTGATTTGTACAAACTATCACTGGCTGCTGATTACTCTCCGAGCTTTCTTTCACTTGCAGAACGCAATGCATCCATATCCAGTCACCTGATCTTCTTTGAAATTGAGCTAGGAGTATACACGATCGTTCTTGTTCCGATTGCGTAACTGGAATTTGAATTCAGTATTCATCAAAGAATTAATTAGTGTGAAGTAGGTGAGTAAAAAGCCATAGCGTAAGATATAATGGGAAACTTTACCTTTGTTCCATAGACCTGGAAAAAGAATTTCATAGAGACACCAAAAAGCATGTGCCCAGAATGTACCCAATGATTTGATTACTGCAATCCTAAGCATCTACAAGAATACCAGTAGTATAGTCAGAGTAGTAGCAAATTTGGGTATAGGTGAATTTGGAACATATAGGAAAGTAAGATAGGGAAGCAACATTAAGCAAAGTACACCAACACCTAACGTTAAAAGAGGAAAAGACATGGTTGTACAGGTGGTTTGTTTCTGGGAATCATTAGTCAAATGGTTTACTTACTTAACCTATGCTTGGTTTGTGCTTCTCTGGTTGATTCCCAGTGAAGTAGTCGGTACCAGGAAACTCCCTGCAAATCAGCTCTGGGGAAGCCTAAATAGAATTCACCGCTGGAAAACAAGTGTAACAATCATGCCATTTATAAAGTACGTCGTAGTCGCAGTCTGCGAGTACGTGACCTGGTGACCTGGACCTCCGACGCCGCTCCGACTTCACGAGTCCGCGTCGCACTGGAAGTCCAGCTAGATTTATGCGCAAACCCAACAAAGGGACATACTTACTTGTTGTCTATGTGTATAAAGCGCATATCCATGGAATGAATTGAGGTGAAGACATTTGTGGCACCTTGTACAACGCATTCCCTGGTCTCTGGCATCGCGACCGGGGTGCAGGTAGCCAGGAACACCGGTTCGTTTCGACTGCATAAAGGTAGGAAAGACAAGTATCTTCCCTGTACCAACACCACCTGCGAATAGATATGCATATATATAGTGGCATTTTGGTATTCCAATGAGTTTCATTTCCATAAGGATGCTCGGTCTTATGTGTGGGTGTCATAACATATGCCAGTAGTGTGTTCTGCGCAGAGCTTAGGGATCCGTACCGTACCGCACTTTACATATTCGACCTATTCTCTTCGCCTGAGCTGGTTGGTCCTTTAAAGATCCCCCGTTTCGTCCGCTCTGGATGACGATGTTACCATATATCACGAGATACGACTTCGACACCGCAAAACATAACTCTTCGATTTACTTTTCCGCCTTCTGTTTAACCAGGATAATGCAATATTAAACAATACAGAGTTCGCGGCGAACGCGTGGTCTAGTCCGCGCGGGCGGACCGCGTCCTGTTTGACAGAGCCTTTATACCTGAAGTTTTGGCGGCTGCGCCAAAGATAATAGAACAGACATCTAGCCACAGATATCCAGCCACAGAAGAAAGTCGAAAATCTTCCAGAGTTAGAATACCTCCGAAGAGACAACAAACTAGGTAAGAGAAAGTCGTGTGATGATTTACACCCACTCAGTTTCAATGAAGTTTTCATCGAAAACGAAAAGATTTTGATGCAGAACAAGAAAGAAAAAAAGTATATAACAATTATCCTAAGTATTTTAAGTATCCTAAGTATTTTTTTTCCTGTTAAGTCACACGGTAAGGAGAATTAAAAATAAATTGTTAGAGGCTGGCAATTTTTTATTCTCGAGTTTACAGAGCTGAGCCAGAATAGTACTGTACACAAATGCTTTGTAGTGTTGAATGTAGTGAATACCGGATCTACCTTTCACTATGCAGTAACTCTCCGTCCTCTGCCCCTCTACCATTCTTAGTAGAGTACACCCACACCTAGAATACTACCTATCTAAATACAAGTTGCACATTTAGAATAGGGACCGGATTAACGTTTATTATTGTTATTACGATTGCGTTAGATTTTATATCTGACTCGCGAATCGTTGAAACGTTTTCAATAAAGATGTAATCGAATTATGTAATCGCAAAGATTACCGGATTAAAAGATCGGGCCCATAACTAGTCTCCAGTTAAACAAAATATCCAATCTTTTAATGTGTGCCAATAAGTTAAAAAAGATAATACCTGCAGTATCTCTTATATAGGTGAAACAGGTAGAATGCTAAAATGCTAATTGAGTTACCTTTTGATCTCCGAATCTCATTTGACGTCTTGCATTTCTTGAAACGTTCATTCTGCAAAGAAATAGCCTAATTTCGTCCCCAGCGTTGTTATTGGTGGCAGAATTGACAGGTCGTCCGAGTTCACACTGTATGGCTTGATGATCTTGCTTATCGATGATGTCATATACGCTGTCGCCGTGTATTAGCAAATCCTCCTGACAAAAGAAAACGGAAATTAAGTAGAAGTCTAACATATTTCTGTAACCCGTGTAAGATACAGATAAACCGTACACACTATATAAGCAATAGCAATTGAAGTCGACATGAAAAAGATGCGATATTGAAATTGGTCGGCAGTATGAAGTTGTAAGGATGATTTATGAAGCTTGTGAGGTACAAAAAAAGTCGCAGCCATTGTGGAAACGCGGGACAAAATAATTCCAGTACACCTTTCAGTTCTCGCGGTACTGACAAACGTCCTGGATTTTGTAGTTTGAAGCAATGCCTTTTTGACCCATCAAAGTGGATGACTGGGCACTTTCGGGCCATCCTATTAATAAGTTATCTACTCCACCCACGGACGAGGACCTTTTATAAAACGCTCTTTATATAAACGTGCAAATGGCACTGAGAAATATGTATATGTCTATTAGATACAGTGGCTTCCTTTAATATATCTCAGTGGCGTGTACAATTTTAAATAATGTAGTACATATTTCATCCTGTTTTCTGACATTTATTTCACATGAAAAAAGGATTTAACATGATAACTTAATTTGAGTTCCAAAAACTGAGCATTTCGTTCACCACATGTTTTGTCGCAGAGTCGCAATAAGGGCAAAACCCCAAATTGTATTTCCATTGTACTTTTTTCACAGTTGTAAAGTCCGATAAGAATAAACCAAGAAGATCCAATAAACGTTAGACAATATTAAAACAAGAAAATAAGAAAAGCTCACTTAAGCTTTAAGCTCAAAGTTGGCTCACCTGCCAAACACTCACCATGGAATGGCCAAGATATTCCGCAGCATTATCC
>JAWQRJ010003228.1:0-12347 GCA_033557515.1 Diorygopyx duplodentatus | reverse complement strand
ATTGTTCATACATGACATTGTGTATTTAAGTGTACACAGAAGGTTTGTGTCATTTAATTTCGGAGATATTCGAATTTTCCTGACAATTTTCCAAGGAATGCCACACAATTCTGAAAACTAATGAAGCGTACTGAATAAATGAAACACTATGCTTTCCATAATACAAATTATATTGTATTTTGTATATTTTGAACCTTGGTGTGGAGCAAATCAAAGATATTTCGTTTAATTTAATATAACAAAAAGCCGAATGTGCTGGGTACAAATTGTAAGTAAAAGAAGTGTACACTAACAGTGAAAGAGCAGTGTATTTCACTGTTATGTATTTATACACAGTTATGCACAGTTATGTATTTCACTCAAATTGTATACTGTATGAGATTGATGTGGAAGTATGCTTTCAAAAATGCAAATACTTCCTGTATGCAGAAGACACGTTGATACTTTCGGTCGACAAAGTTGCTAATAAAGCCTTAGAAAAGAATGCGGATAGAACCGGTTCACTTTTAAATTAGGCATTTAGAAAAAGAACTCACAACAATCAACAATGAAAAGACAAAGTCCTCCTCACAAGAACTCCTCACAATAGAAGATAAATGGAAATACAGAGATCTATGAAATAGAATTCTCGAATGAAGTGATAAAGGAAAATAATTTGAACGAAGATATCTTGGGATAACAATGGACGAGCGTATTATCTCGGGAAAGTGGTAATGAACGAAAGTAGGAAGGAGCGAACATTGCTATGTTTGGTCGGCATGATGTATGAAATTAAATACTTATCGAATGTTCTGTGGTGTCAGTCAAGATTATCATATTGAATAAATGTTTGGGAGAAACGCCTGGCAATATTTAATTACACAGGACGCAAAACGGTGTAGTAAGTAACTTAATAATACCGTAAATTTAAATTCAATAAACAGCAGAAAGGCTAGCTAAGTATAAATTAATATCGCGAAATTACAATACTTTCACTGTGACTAAGAAGAACAACACAACGTGATACGGAGATAAACTCAAAATACTGCGAACGATAAATAAATGCAGCGACAAAGAGTGCGCAAAGAGTGATTTCTGGCTTAAAAATTAAAAAAAACATTCAAATTATATTTGTAATACACCATCAGAAAGAGAAATAATTAGGCTATGAAGTGCAGAAATATTTTTTCAATCGACTACCTAAATCGCGTGTAAATCGCTATCAAAGTTGGGCATTTTAATAAGCCTGTTGAACACTAGTTTTGTCGATATGGAAACAATGCTGTTTTTTTAAACTTTTAAACACCTTTAATGACACATATCAAAACGTCTTCTTAAACCCTATCGAGACGGTTTTTTATTTAGATTTTGAACATTTTCTTTAAATTGAATATAAAATTAACCAATAATGAATACTTCATCAAAATTTAAACAAAAAAGTTATTTTTAAGCGTTGGATATGGTGGTACATATAACTTGCAAAACTTGCAAACTGAAAAAGTTAAACAATAAATACAGGTGTCCCAAATTCGATGTTCACCATTGGTATCTTGGAAATAGTAAGAGTTACAGACTCAGTTAGCTGAACAATATAGGGGTGTTTATCTGTTCAGGCCTTTTGTTAGATTCTCTTTTATTCACCTTCTCGTAGATTTTGCCGGAGTCGGCGAAGTTCTATGAGGCTGCTTTCTGTCGGGGTATAAATTTAAATATTCATTTACTGCCGCAGTTGAATTTCGATTGCACCTTATGTAGGCAACAAACGTATCGATTTTTTCATAGTTTGAAAACCAACCATTTTTTATAGCCATTATCAATATAAAATATGAATAATTGACGGCAACTACAACTTTGACACGAGAGTGATTTAGCAATATTATTGACAGATGTGTAGTCTTTTGTTTCAATCATGGATAGTGTGATGTGGTTTAAAGTATGTGTGGAATATGATTTTTCTTCATATCTCCTAAACTGTGAAAGATAAATACCTCGAACCTTATATCGTTGGAAACTACGGTTTCCATTTACAAAAATACAACTTTGGGTCATAACTCGAAACTGGTGCAAGGTAAAAAATATTTTTATAATCTATCCTGCAGAATGTGTCAAAAAATGTACCTATTTCTCCCTCGAAATTTTTTGATACGATAAATAATATGGAAAATATTTACATTTGAAGAAAATGACACTTTTCAGTTTTTTTAGGCGATGCATTTATTTAGGCGATGCATCTAGTAGGCGATGCATTTTTTTTGGTAAAACAAAAGAAGGGATGAACAGCTTAGATGAACACCCCATATAGTTCTATTTAACCGGGTCTGTGGCGCTTCACGTTCCCAAAATACCAATGGTGATCATCAGAATAGTATGAGAACATCATAAGTTGACACTCTTGTTACATAAACTTTATTGATTGTGGATGCTTTTGAGTTATTCATTCTCAGAGATATTGTCATATTAAACAACTTTTCAGGTGTCAAAATGTCAGAATTTAGAACATTAAAGAACACTTAAAATGTATTTTAAGCATTTTAGGAAGAAATTTGGTACATAATTGTATGAAAATCGTTTCTTTGGTGGAGCTGTTAAATGGGAATACTTTTGTAAGAAGCTACAGCTCCAATATCATGTATGGAAGATCAGCGTCACCAATCAGAATATTTTGATTGTAAACCCGTGTAACTATTATGCACGAAATAAAAGATATAGTTTAGTTTGTAGTATGCAAAATTCGTAACTCGAAAAACTTAGTGCTGCAAACATTAACCGCTTATTAACTGCACATTTTAGTTTGTTGCATTTCACATAATAGTTTCATCAAACAACAAATGCAAAGATACGTTTTCCATACCTTTGCGCCTTAGATATTCGTCCGTTTTTTGAGAAACGTTAAACTGTTGTTTTCTTATTATCCTCTGAAAATAATTCTTCTGAAGTACAAAAAGAAAATATTTGAATGTAGTTTAATATCTGAATTGATATTAAACTACATTTTATTTTTTTAGGCTGTATAGGGCTCATAGCATTAGTAAACTATTCGGTACTATGAGATGCGAAAAGAACTATTGTTTCGATCGGTGCACTCTCCATAATACGATGCGAGTTCTTGCTTATGATCATATTTCTCACCAGAAGCGTAAATCCGTACTGTACATATATTCCGTTATTGATATCTCCTCCGCGCTTTGCCAATCTCTCTTAACCTTTCCAGTTTCTAGTTTATACTCATTTGTCATATTATCATAATTATGTCAATTAGATGGTTCAACCTCCCACAATGTCTCAGTTTCACCTTCCTTTGAAACTTACTTCCTGTTACTCATGTACACAATTTTTATTGCCGATATTATTCCCTCATATACTTTCTTAATATCCCTCATATATCATATAGACATCTTGTCGAGTGCTCCTCCACTATTCTGCTCTTTGTGTTTCCTATCCTCTAAAACGTCTGAAAGTATTTGCGTTTTTAAGGAATACTATCAAAACCCGTTCTTCTTGCAAATTTTTCCAATTTCTTTGCTTTTTGCGTTCTTCACATTTATCTTCTTATCTTATTCTTCCACCTCCCTCTCTCTGCTTTCATTTCAATTTTCAGAATACTAGTTTGTTGTTATCCGTTCCCTTTCCCGGCTTCAGTTTCTTCAGAATTATTCTGAAGAAACATCCCTGTATAAGATAAGCTGTTGTTCCTCAGCTATTCCACTTCATATAGTTGTTGTTTTAATTAATTTAGTTCCTTATTGAAAACGAAACCACAGTTTTTAGAATACAGTTTTGCGAATTGTCTCACAAAAATTGATTCTGTGGTCTGACACTAAGTAATGACGTAAAAAGTGCTCCAGAATTAGTAATTAATTACAGCGCATTCTTCGTTCTAATTTCAATAGAAATGAATCAGATTTTTGCGGTTGGCTGTTCCGGAAAGTGTCGGCGTAAAAAATGAGAATTATTTCACAAACACTTCCAACTGGCCTGACTCAGAGAGCGTCTTTAGCGTAACGACCTTGCACATCAATCTGGATTTGCAAATTATGCAAATCTGTCGACGGATGTTTTGAATTAGTTAGAACCCAAGTGGATTATGTGCCTTCTAAGTGAGTCTAATAATTAAGAATCAACATCGATCAAAATAACGTGGATTTGTCTATCTTCAGTGTATTATCCAACTGGAATAGAGCATTGTTGGTATAAATTTAGATGATATAAAAAACATGAACAAAAAACAGATAGAAAAAATATGTCCAGCAAGACCTTGTTGTCTTGTTCTATTCGTCACACTTGGACTACTTTAAAAAAACTGTTCCGATTCACACACACATTCTATTTTTCTTTTCTATGGGCCAGTTATGTAACCAACAGCACGTAGTAATAGAGATATTAACCGAGTTATTGAGCGGCTGTATGGAGAATGTCAATGATAATATAAGCAGTACAGAGAGACAATCGTCGTTTTTCAGAACGCAGCAAAAATGTCGACCCGTGTAACGAGTTTTCTGCAGTCAATTGAATTGCGATATTCCGCAATAAGTGATGCGTGCAGCTATTACAGGTGAACTACAGAATTACAGGGAACTGGACCAAGGTTACTACTGCACTTTCACGGTTATGATGGTATCTTGTTTTAGAAATATCCGCGCTATGACGCAAGACGCTCGTCTCGTAACGCTGGAAACGATTAATAATAACAAACTAAACATTCTAATCATTTGTTCGGTTATTGATAATTAATATTAAATAAATACTAGTAGCGAATACGGTAACGATGCAAGGCTATAAATATTCAGTATGTCTGTAACCGTAGGTAGGTGTGGGAATATGTGCAGACAGCAACGCTTTCCTAGTACAGATCATTGTAGAAGTAGTTGTAGGAGTAGCAACAAAGATTAAATGGGAATCATAATTTTTTCTCTTGAAAGACTGTCACGGCAAGTTCTACTTTCTTCAACCACACTACAAAGAATGTTAAGCCAAAATCTAGATTTATATTATGTAAAATAAGTTACTTACTGCAAGCAACTGGTTTAAGAACACATTCTGATTCCAATGTATACTTCATTGCCAGTATCGCCCAATTTTCCATATGAATATTATTTATTTTTCATTACGTACCATTAATTGAACACCAGATGCGATTGGATTAGGATTGTGACAATTTGCCATGAAGTAGTGCCATGCAGTTTCACAGTTATAACGGTATCGTACCTCAAAAAAGTCCCCGCGGCGACGTAACAGCTTCCTCTTTTAACACTTAAAATTAATTATACAGGTCTTAAATGAACATCTCTAAAGATGCTAATCATTTGTTCTATAATGGATAATTAATATTATATAAACACTAGTAGCAGCGCGATAATGATACAAGGCCATAAATACCCAGTATGCCTATAACTATAAATAGGTGTGTGAATATGTGCAGATAGGAACGCCTTCCTGCTGATGACGATCAGTAGTTGTCAACAAGAAGAATGTTTCTCTAAAGTTTACTATCAATACCTTTATGGCGCCTCACACTTTGCTGAATGGGCTAAAGTCACGAACCGACCATAAGTTAACACTGATTCTCTCCACGACATTCACTATCAGGGCAAAATGCAGTGTCAATAAAGTCTGTTTAACGAGGAAGGAGAAGGCACCTTGCAAAATAAGCCATGGTCAAAATAATTTCGGGTATTAGACAAACAACAATTACCTATAAAGAATACGTAGTGTACCCATCCAGTTGTTTACAATGGTTTTGAATGATTTGGTGAATTGATTCTGTTTTATGTTAACGAAATGAATTCCAGATTGTAGAAATGAAAATGAAAGTAGATATTTTATTCTTTAAAATAAATGGAACCAAAAAATACACGTAGGAAAGTGCAAATAATGCTATTTTATGTTAAGGATATTTTGTCATGGTTTACGAGCGCACACATCTTAATCAATTCTCCAACCACATAAATAACTTAATAAAAATATTAACCTTACAGTAGAAACAGAAATAAACCAATAACAGGCAGCGGTTAATTATGGGTGTCGAGAAGACTTAATAATTAAGATTGCGGATAGGACGACGCACAGTAAAATGATAAATAAAGATAACCAAAAATTTTACGACAGAATTCTTGTCGGTAATATTAGAAATGTTTGTCTAGAGAGTTGAAGAAGGCTAAGAATAATACAATACAGACAAAATTAATAAAAACCCGCAACCGAGTAAAAAAAGGTGTTTTATTAAAAACTGTATTTTAAAGAAATGTTATTGGACACATATAGTTTATTGTATAGCTCAGATGGTAATTGCTTAATTTCCTCCTCCACACAGTTAGCCCACTGATCCTTCCACTGCCGAAAACACTTCTGGAAGACTTCTTTTGGAATCCTGTTCAACTCTGCCGTCACGTTCTACATTATCTCTTCTCTACTCTCAAAACCAGAAGTCGCAAGGAACCATGTTTGGAGAGTAGGGAGGTTGGCGAACGACCGGAATTCCATGTTTCGCTAAGAAAGTCTGGATCAGGGGCGATGAATGAGATTTTGAGCATTTCGCCGTCCAGAGGTCTGGTCTTCAATCAATCAACCAACGAATAAACCAACCAACAAATGAACGAACAAACGAAAGAAAGAACAAACGAACCAACGTACCGACGAACGAAATAACGAACTGATGAAGCAACAAAGGAACCAACCGACCAACCAACGAAGCAACGAACAAACCAACTAACCAACCAATGAACAAACAAAAGAAAGAACGAACGGTGAACGAACGAACTGACGAACCAACCAACGAACGAACGAAGGAATGAATGAATTTCTCTGAAAATAATAGAATATAGAAGGAATTGTAGGGGAGTTTCCTATATAACATTATTTGCTAATTACTTTTTACTTACAAAAATTTCCCGCATTTTTCATATTTTCCGACATACCTTTGATTGCATTAAGTAAATCGTATTTTTTAGACAAAACTGTATCGTTTTGCAGTTTCTAGTTTTTCTCTTAACTTATTGGTGCTATAAATATTTTATATGCAGTTTCTTACAGAGAATTAACATATCTTTCTTTTCTCACAAAATATTCTTTATCCACCTCCCCTGTCAGACAGACATCTTTAAGCAAAGTTACGAAAACAGCAAAAATTAGATCGTCTCCCGTTAGGCAGAAAATAAAATCTATCTTGTCTGTGTCTGTGTAATTTTCAAAATTTCTTCAAAATTATGTAATTCAAAACACCTTCACTAGATTCTTTGTAATAAAAATTATTCGTTCTTTACTTTTTATCATAAAAACTTTCTTGTACCTCCACTATTGTGAAATAAAATAAAATTGTAAGGTGTTGTAATCTACTGTTTTTCTCTTAAATTGTTCGATTTAAAAACATATTCTAGACGATTTCTTACAGAAAAATAACTGCTTTTTCTTTTTCTATTTGGTACTGTCGATGTATTTCTTCTACTTTAGTAGATATCGTCCATCGGCTTTTGCAGTTTCCAAAGCAGCTTTAAAACTTTTCCAATTGAATTTCGATACAGTAAGCGGGGTGAAAGGGACAACGATAATAATCTAAGATATTCAGAATTTAAAATATAGAATAATCTAGAATTTAGGGAAGTTAGGGAATATTATTATTATACTGGGAATTAGTTTATGTTAGTATATTGGAAAATAATTATTATCTGAATGCACAAGTGTACATTGTTAAAGTTCAAGTAGGAGGGAAAAGATAAAAATATTTTCAATAAGCTGGCGGTTCCGGTTATACCGGAAGTTGACAACAGCTTTGTTAATTTAAATGGAATAACCCCAATTTGTTTTTCTTAATCCACATTTAATTTTCAACAACTTTCGTAATACGTTTGCCAGGCCTAAACTTAATCGTTTTCGAGATACATATTGAATTTTTCGCAAAAATTGTGCAACCTCAGCATCGTTTTGAAAAATTGAATTTTCATAATTAGACTTATGCGACAATGTTCATACTTCATTAACCATTAGCTGAGACATTGAACTTTTCAGAAATACACCAGGCGGGACATTCTTACGTACGTTCTTTACAAAATTAAATTTTAAATGACAAAAAGTAATTTTTTTTAAATGGCACCTACCAATTATTTTTATCTTATCGAATGTAGAAATGTAGAATTAAAATCCTCGTTAAACGGTATTAGGTGTCCCTATACCTAAAATGTATGTTTTTCGAGCTCTTGCTGCAAAAGCGATCCTTTGACAATACATTCATTTATTGTAAATTGAGTTGCCTACCAATTAGTTATCAATTTTGACATTTATGTAAGTTGGGTTGGTTGATTTCAATTTAGGGTGAAAAATCATGTATCATTTGGAAATCGAGTTGTCAAGATATTTCACATGTTTAGTTCTTGACAACATAATGCAGTTATGGTTTTTGCTTATTTTATGGTAATCTAAGACATAAATTACTAAAGAAAGTGATCAAACCGTTCTCCATTTCTTTCTGAACAAATCAGAATTCTGATTAGACTTCATTGACAGTTACACTTCGAATTTAAATATGCACCACCTATAACCAGTGTTGATGTCGAAAGAAATTTTTCAAATGATAAAATTGCTTTAAGTGATCGACGACAGAACATTAAAATGGAGCTTTTAATGAACATTTAATAATTTCGTGTTTCAAACAGAAATAATTTTGTTTTTAAATTGTTTTTATTAAAAACTGTTAATAAAAAGTTTTTCGTTTTAAAAATACGTTTCGATTAGTAAATATTATTTTGTATCTATGGATTAAAATGTTTTAAAAGTTTGTTTTATTTACAGTATTGAAGTTTTTTGACTGAACATGTGTTCTCAATGCTAAACAATTATTGTAAGTTTTTGTTGAAGTATTTAAATGTTAACGTTGTATGAATAAAGTATTACAAATCTCTAAATCAGTACTTATTTAATCAAAAATGTAGATATACATTTTTGATTAAATAACCCATGTTGACAATTTATTATTGTTGTTTAACTTATTATCACTTTTTATTAACGTGTTTGTAAAAAATAGACATCCATTGTTTTTTAATAAGTAACCGACAGGAAAGAACATTTCTGCACCTGCAATTTTATCATTTTATTTTCGTATCACTGTCACTTAATATTCTTAATATGCTTATTTTGATACAAATACATTTTCAACGCCATCCTTGCAATATTATATGGTTTTTACAATTATTAATATTTTGCTACGTTAGCATATTATGTATTGTCGGAAATTCCAAATTTTCAATATTTTTTAACGGATTATTAGCTATCATTTAGCAACTTTACCTGCTTATAACCGCTTTTGTATCTCTTATACAAAGTTTGAATTTCAACCATCCAGCTTTGCTTCAAAATATTAGTAATTTAGGAGAAATTATAATGACTAAATCTTTTGAAAATCAAAAAGAATTAAAAAGAAAATGTTATCTGAACTTTATCCATAAGAAATAACACTTATTGTCTGATCTATTTGCCATCTATTACCTTATCTATTTTAAATTAAATTAACGTTTGTCTGCGATTTCTCGGTAGAAAATTACGAGATGTTTATCCAAAAATTATAGGATTTATTAGCGTCAGTGTTTTAGAATATGATGCTCATTAGTGTTTACTAATCTTATCGATAATTCATCATCAGTTCTGCGAAGTTATCTCAGTGGATTAATTTTTTATTATACTAAGATTAAATATCCGGTTTTCAATTATAATCCCCAATTATTTCCCCAATATTTATAATTTCAATTATTAGTATTGAGGAAAGTAGACAATAAACATGTTAGTTATCTCTTATTCTCTGAATACCTAATAAAGATTAGGTAGATATTTACAACCAAAATATTTTTATATTTTATTTGTTATCAGTATTCTTGAATATGCGTTACAGGTATATTTAAGTGGTTAAAAACAGATTACGGAAATCACTGAAAAAGAAATTATAGACCACGTTTTAATTTATTAAAGGATATTGAATCTTATGAATAAAAACAAGCTGTCAGTTTGAAGTGTATTATAGTCTTGAGTAAATTTAGTTCACCTTTATTCAGGTTTCCCATGCATTTGCGTGTGTGAATGATTTAAAACTGTTCATTCACGAGGTAGACACATTTGGCTTGATGGGAGAAGGCGCCTGCTTTTTATTTCACTTCCGTATCCTGCCTGCGGATATCGTGGGTACGTGATAGTTATCATCTTACCGTATCGTTTCTGCAGATTTTATCTGATTCGCGGGTGCCCACGGTTAAAGCGACGTGAACAATAGGTTACGCGTGTTTAGTGGCTTTTTTACGTGTAGAAACTTTCGAAGCAATCAAAGAGAGTGGTTGTTATATACGCGATAATTGGCCCGTGGTTTAATTATTAACGCGAATTACTTTATGAATTGGTTTGGTGTTACGATAATAGAAACAAACGCGATGAAAATATTTTATGAAACACCTGCAATTAGTATTTAAGAGATAAGGATAAAAATAGTATTATCTCGATTACATGTCGCTTGATTAATTTTATTTAAACGCTGCATGTTCCACCGGTTTTAACTTAATTTTAACGTTATTCACGGATCATTACTGTTTGTTGCAGCGTCTTTAGAAGAAGAAAACAAGTCCCTAAAGTCGGAATTTCAACGGTTGAGCGATGACACCACCGATGTCGAAGCACAAGAACAACGACTATTGATGGACATTACTGGACAACTAGGTAAGTAGGCCGTGCAAGCTATTATTGGATAGTGGGTTTACATCAAAAAGTTCAGTTGTTTTAAATACCGAATGTCCCATTTTTTGGGGGACAAACGCACTTACGCCACAATAACATCGCCTAAATAAATGATTCCTACTAGAAGCTTATATATCTCTTTTTTTAACTTTTGGTGTAGTTTTTTTTAAATAAGTCCCTTTATAATTTTTGAATGAATGAAACTAGAGGATTAGAATGTTGAGGACTTGGATGAAATAACGAAATGTTTTAACGGAAAATCACTTTGTGATTTGAAAAATTTAGATCGCTATGACTTTCATCCAGTGTTATGGCCAAGAAAACAAGTAGCAGTTGTTTTCGACGCACAACTACCCTTAACTCCGTAGATGAAGACAATTTCAACCCTTTCAGCGAGCGGGAAACCATCGTCGTATGATGAATTGAATAAAAAACTTAGGTTTGAAAAAGACTGTGGCTTAGATCTAGCCATAAAGTTATTAATTAGCAAATGCCGAAATTTACAACCCGGTTGTAAATTTCGGCATTTGCTAATTAGTAACATTATGGCCTAGTTCCACAATGTGTCTACGTCTATGTCATAAAATTACTAGTTGGCAAATGCCGAAGAAATGGATGGGTATAAACCCCATAGCAACACTATAGTTAGGAAAAATCTGAAAATCTGGTAGTGTACTAATACCATTGGGGGACCTTTGACTAAAATATTTTCAGGGTATTAGCACTTCTGGTTATACAGGAAGTAGAATCCAACTTCCTTATTTTAAATGAAACACCCCGCATATTATTACTTTTTTAGATTCTACGTGAAATTGTAAATACATTTCACGTACAGTGCCTAACCGTTTTAGACTAGTTTTAAGTTGATTGATTTGACTTAAGTCAAAATAGACATTTGGAGACTGGAAAACAATTATATTTTTTTCTGATGCGAAGGACTTTAGAATTATTAGGAACTTTAGAAGGACTTTATTTACTTTAGAATGTTTTTCTTGTAGAAGAGGACCTACTTTAATAGTGTTTGTTTAAAATTGTTGTAATTGTTAATACGGGGTGTAATTGTTAATACGGGGTAATTATTATTAATTACGGGTGTATATTGCATTTTCTAAAAAAATGCAATATATTTTACAAAAAATATTGTAACGAATTGAAAACATTGAACTTTCAGCTTTCTTTCGGTATACAAATCATAGTTCTACACAAATCCGTTTATGAGTTACAACAAAAACTAACACCTTACCTTATTTTAAACCAAAATAATTCATTAACGCATTTCTTTTTTTTTATAAAAATCAATATATTTTTCAAAAATTATTGTAGCTAATTGAAAACGTTGAACTTTCAGCTTTCTTTCGGTATACAAATCATACTTCTACACAAACACGTTCATGAGTTACAACAAAAAACTGTAGCACCTTACATTATTTTAACCTAAAAATAATTCATTAACGCATTTCTCTTTTTTATAAAAATCCAATATATTTTTCAAAAATTATTGTATCCAATTGAAAATGTTGGACTTTCAGCTGTTTTCCTGTATATAAATCATAGATCTGCAGAAACCCGTTTATAAGTTATAAACAAAAACTGTAACACCTTATGTTATTTTAACCCAAAAATAATTCTTTAACGCATCTGTTTTTTTGCAAAAATCAGATATA
>JAWQRJ010003227.1:0-12348 GCA_033557515.1 Diorygopyx duplodentatus | reverse complement strand
GATTTGTAATAATGTTTCAGCAAGCTCCTGAAGATGAACGCATAGTTCGAAACATGTAGAGCTCAAGTTTTATTCAATTAAAGCATTTAAATACCAAAAAAGTACGGCATTTATTCAAAATTTTCATTATTATATTATTGTTGAGCCAGTGCTAATAAAATAATTGTTTTCATACCACTTCATGTGGCTGTATACATCCAGTATAGGCAACATTGCACTAATGTAATACTTGTTGCAGTGTGGTAATGTAGAAATCTGTAAATAATTTGCTTTTATCTTTTTTTAAAATTCAAATCCTGATCAGTGAAGAATTTCATAATAAATGTTAAACAGACAAAACAAATTTTGAAACTAATTTTCAATATTATATATCAATATATTACAGTAAGGAAAATTTTACATAATTCCCTTAAGTTACTACTTTTTTTTTCTTTTTTTTAGTTGATGAATACTTAGAGCCTTAAATCTGTTAAAAGAACGAAACTCAAACTATGTTGGATTCTGGGCATAAAGGGATTTACAGACAACAAAACTGAATAAGAAACATCCTTTTGGGTACTAGGTAGGTTGATGGAGGTGGAGTTGATCCAGGTTAACAACACCATGGCAACATTTACTTTCTTTTACTTTTTTACTTGAAATTGTAAGAGTATTGTATTCGCCAAAAATTTTTGACGAATATTTTGATATATCTTGATGAATTTGGCTAATCTAAGACTAATAGTGCCATTTATGGCAATTGGTCGGTCCACCCATCTTTCTATTTATTTTAGGGAAAAAAAGTTTCAAATAAAAGTTTCATTGTTTCAAATGCAATTTTTTGCAAAAAAAATGCCAATGACTTCTAAACTATACTGTGTGTTCCAGATTAACATGAATATAATTAATAAAGTGGTTATGAAAAAAAAATTCAAAAAACTCTTGGACAGGCCAACTTTGTTTTAAAACATGCATTAACACAGGCATTTTTGGGGTAGAGTATAAAAAAATTTCCTCATCTACGCCACAGCTGTGATGTCATCGAGTGCTTTTTTAAATGCACTTTTCGTTGAATAAACTGTAGGGGAAGTGGAGTTAATCTCTATATTAAGCAAAACAATTTTTTTTACTTTAAATGTTCAATAACTTTCTAAACGATACAATTTTAGATATTTCCTATTTTTTTACTTAACTCTTTCTAAGCAGACTTTCAACTTGGCATGTAAATCAATTTTTTGCTCCTGAAATATCTGTAGATATAAATACATATGGCCAATATTTTTTGATGAATCTGCATTGTTCAACCCAGGCTAACCGTGAACGCTCAAAATTGATCAAATCTTGACCAAATTGTTACAAAAGGAAACAAAATATTATAATCTATCATAAAATATTCTATTTACTTGTTTGTCGATATCGATTCTATAGATATCTAGGTCGTTGTTTATCAGGTCGCTTCATCACGTCACACCTATACCTTCAAATATGCGGTAGCTATATCTGAACGTACTCATCAACGAATGGATAATCTTATCACGTCAGCTATAAAGATAACTGGCATAGTTATGTTCCGAATCAATCAGATTATGCATTAGTAATAATTTCGTAAAGTTGTGCACCAACAAAATGGTATTTGGATTTGTAACTTGCGGTCCCAATGAAGCGCTAGTGGTTTCAGGTCAGTTACGTCATTCTCAATTAGCTTGTGGCCCATCTTTTTCAAATCAATTTGTATGTTACGACGCAATAACACCGATGGTTTGAAATGCACAATTGCGGTTTACGATTTACGTTGTACACAACATTTCCATTCACTTCTTCATTCCTCTTCAGCAATGCGTCTTAAATATTTCAGGATGCTGTCATTCGAAGCCAAAGCTGGTGGCGGGAGGTAGGACCTTCGTCTGGGGTTCATTTCAGCGGCTCGACAGGTAGGAAGTGTTAAATTTTAATTTCGGGCGCCGCAGTTCATCTAATTTCAGCTCAGCGGTACCTCGCAGAATCGTAAAACTGAAATTATAAAAGATGTACCATAAAATATGAATCCTATTTCAGTGATAGCGAGACGTAAAAATAATAAAGAGAAAGACATCTTCGTAATAGAACTGTGCTCTGTGATCTTTCAAAAATGACAGGAATTTATTGCATCCGTTAGTAGACTTGTTTTCAAGGGTATTATTGCAAAATATTTTTTAATAATTAAGTAATTTGAAAGAAATTGAATGTCAAATAGCCGCCTTAATCTTATCGAACAAATTATTAAAAAACAATGATTGAGGGAAATTAGAGAAAATTAATTTCGTCAATTTGAAAAAACATCACTTTGAAGACGTGACATATAAAACTTGTCGTAGCCAATGTAATGCCAGAGTTTCACGGTACACCAATCGTACCGAATAATGTTTACTAATAACGTTCCACCGGAAAGAAGGCTCCAACGCAAAGTTTCCAATTGGTTTTGCAACAATTTTTAGATCAGCTCTGTTAAGTTGTTGAATGAATTTCAACCATGATACTGCTTGATGACCCATGCAAAAACTTCCCTTTGAGCAACACAAAGAATGTATGGACACAGCCTTCAGCTTATTACAGCAAGCTTATTACAGACTTACAAAAGGAATAATAACAGCTTCCTTGAATATTTCATCATAAGATCACTCTCGAGCACTATAAAGGAATGTTACCCAGGAATTTGGAAGCAAAGTGAAACAGGAATCGTTTTTATTTTAACTGAAACGGGTCCCACACGTTACACCCTGTATTTTGTGATAACCTGACGGCGGGAGTGCAGAATCTCATTAACCTTTTCGAGCTAACGGTGTTACGCGATGGGACTGCCGGAGTGCCACTGCACTACTGCACGTTTAAGCGTTTATTGGGATATACATCACACCCAGCGGCGTTATTTGTACCTTTCGTAATTAATTCCCATTATACCGCTCTAGTTTTCCAACTCATTAACTTCCCCACCGGCGCGTTTCAGCGCTAGCTGCATTTCTGCGAAATTGCGCAAAAAGCACCCTACGATGTCCGCGTAATGACATATTTGCACCGGCAAAAACCTCCATGGGAAATCGTTTATTCCTAACTAGCAGAGATGTGGTATCGTTGCTCAATATTCTGCGACTTACAGATACGATGAGAGAAAGTATTGCATTCAGTTCATAGCAGCCAAGGGGGTATTTTAACATAGAAAAGCATATTAGTTTAAATTAACTATTAAAAACACAACTTCAGATGGTCCTTATTTAGCCTTAACTAATTATTTTTTTAATCTATATCCAGAAGAATTCGTAGAATGGTTCAAATCCACAATATTTTGTCTTAAAATGAATTGTAAAAGTATCGATATATTATTTAAATTGGAATTTATGTATTACAGAAGACTAATAGAGTATGAACTATGGTTAGTAGAAAGCATACAATAGCGTTTTAAATGGAACGTATTTTACTTTTTTTGACAATAATTAATACAATAAGACAATAATGTATCGTTCCTAATGATATAATAACTATTTCATTATTGGATGAAATTTTATATTTTAATTTTAAATTATATATTACTACTACACACCGATTTATCAAAAATGAACTCGCGAACGCTCATCACTGCCTTTTTACAATGACTTTGAACACAACCTAAAGTAACAATAACTTTTTATTGTCAAACTAATGCTGCAACGTAGGCAACCCATTATTTGTATTAATTAAACCGTAATTACAGGAATCTGTATATGCCGATAAAGTAAACGTCACCTAGAAAATGCTCCCAACTACTTTAGACTTATAAATAGTTGTCAAATTACAAAAATCCGTATTAAATAAAAATTAAATTCTAAATATTCTCTCAGCGCTGAAAAATTGAAACAGTTGAACAATTTAAATTTCGGGTAGAGGACATTTGAGTAATCCCTCGTGGTTTTTTGATAATTTTCTGGCTGATTGAAATAATTCCATAAAAAGTCACAACGTAAAACAAACTATATCAATAATTCCTAAACTGATTCTTGAAAATCTTGAAAAATATCTGAAACATGTTATCTGAAACATTTTAGGCCATCAAATTGATGTTATTGTTAATAACCTATAAGTAAACGAACAAAAATAGTATACTTTGTGTATTTAAAGATGAACTTTAATTGGTTTTTTAAAAATTTTAGCTTAATTTCAAATAATAGATAATAATTTTTTGCATTTTATATTTCCACTCATCAAAATGTTGACTAATTTTTAAAAGCATTACGTTTTATAAAAAATACCAAAGTAAAATACCAAGTTTCCAAGAAAGAAAGAATTAGTAGCAAACTGAATTTACTGATTACTCAGTCAAAAAATTGTAAAAAAATTGTCAAGTAATAAATGTAATAACATTTATTAGTAGAAATTATTTAGTTTTAATATTTGTTGAAAGTACATAGGTACAATTTTAATACATCTTACTTTCTTTCGGGTTTTCTATTACTTTAGGTGTGTCGTCTTTTGTTTTCGGGAGAAAAAATGTTTTTCTTTTTGTTGGAATCCATCTTTGAATGTGCTTTTTTCGATTTGACTGACTCCTTTCGCTCTCGACTGAGCTTTATTATGATTCGAATTATTATTACGACTCGATTTAGAATTATTTTTATTTCTATTTGCATTACTATTATTCTGATCACTATTTCATTTTCCTTGGCCAACTTTATCCTCTTCAGCTTTTGCGGAGACAAGCTTATTGTAGCGATTCACTCGACGAAGAACTGCTGCTTGAACTGTCCGGGAAGCTTTCAGAGGAACTGCCTGAAGAGCTTTGGACTTCAGACTGAGTAAAGAGACGCATTTCCTATCGCGAAGAATAACTGAATAAAACAATCGCGAAAACATTTGAAGGTTGGATACATACCTTTCTTTTGACGTTCACTTTGATTCATTGAAGAGATTGAAACAATAAACAGGATGTACCTTTTAATTCAGTTAATTTTAATAACTTTCTCAGGTATTGCTTATAACCTTATAACAGAAAAAACTGATCTCATTATGCAAATAAAAAAACACACAAAAAAAACTTGTCGGTCTCTCAGTTTTGGAAGCGCCATCGTGTGGTGAAATGAAAAATTAACACACCGAGCTAGTTCCATTCGACCGGCTTTCGATAGTTCCCTATATCGGCAACCTAGCTATAATAAGCAAAAACTCATTCTTTTATATCTTAAAACGATTTTTTTGAAAGGCGGCACCTACCTAAATCAATTTCCCGCGGGTGAAACACAAAAAAAAAACACTTTTTTGTTACAATGTGCGGTTACCTTGGGGCACGATTTTTTAAGGCTGTCGCTGCCCGCCGATAGATCCCGCCAGCAGTTCTGTATCGATTTCCGTGTTTTTTTTTAAATTGAAATCCTGCAAATATCGGCCGGAAACTTAAAGCCGTATTCCAGATCCGAGGCATACATACACATACATATATACGTACAAGATTAGCACGTTTAATAGTGTAGGAATAACAATGATCCACTATGAAAAAGAAGTGCGGTTAAACTTTTTAATATTAACCTTTTAATATTATAGAGCTATAAATAAGCTAAATATAACAGAGATCAAAAACAAAACCTTGTAACTAAATTAACTTCATTTTCGGAAACAAATTGTTGCTTTCTTCTGCTCTTTCTCCAAAGCAATAAAAAGTAGAAATCTTGCTGAAAATTTAATCAAGCAGCCTTTCCCCAGATATTTGACTTCTACACTACTTCCATGTAGTGCCAACTATTTCGATGAAGTTTCAAAACAATCCAAATTCCATTTACGAAATCGTTCGTAATTTTTCGATCCTTCCTAACACGATGAACAAACAAAATGAACAGAAACTTCACTTCTGGGCAACCGAATAATGTCTTAGCTCACTACATTACTGTGCACAGTAAAACTTTGAGACATAACGTCTATTGTTTTATAATTTGGATTATACAGGGTCAGCAAAAATGGTTGCCAGTGATGTCACTAAAAAAATTACTTTTGGTTAGACAACACATCTTGCACACTCGGTAGCACTGACTGGTAACAAACAAAAATAACTATGTAACATTTTCCAATGGTGTAGAATTTTGGAATAGAATTTTGCAATAAACATTGAAGACTAAATTTTAAAGAGGATAAGGTGACACAATTCAATTAAAGAATTGTTACCAAACTGTTATAGAAGCCGCTGATTATGAGTTTAAATTCAAAATTATTGTAAACAAAATAGCTGGTCTAGTATGGCGGTCCCAGAGATAAAAATATCACAGATTCATAAAAGAACTGTCGAAGGATTTTGGGATTTCTGATTCAGAAGTCAAAATTATTACAAACCAAATTACGTATAAATAAAACCCAACATAGCGGCAAAATATGCATATATTACATTTCAACAAATACAGAAGTAACGCCCTCAAAAACAGGAAAGGTTCATAAAACTGTTTTTATTTAATCATAATAATAAATGGTCTTTATTTCAAGAATAAACATAATCAAAATTACATATTAAAATATAAGGCAAAGTTCAGCTTATCACTGTTTTTCAACTTAATGACATAAGTTGAAAAACACCTAGTTGTTTTGACAATTTTATTATATTTAAAACTAAATTGCAATAATTGTTCGATGTGACCACCCTGACCTTCTAAACATAGTCAAACTCCTTTCTTTATGTTGTCAAAAACTCTAAGCAAAATATTTGGTAACATGTTATTAATTTCATTTTATATAGCATCTCTTTTGGTTTATATTCTGCGGACGGCTCTTGTAAACATTATTCTTCAAATGCCCAAATAATCAACTGGTGTTGCTCGCTCACACGACTTTCTCTCACATAACCGCCGACCTTCTCTGCACGGTGAGACTTTGAGCAAATAATAATTATTGAACAAATTTATGGTGGCTGTTGTATTCCCATCTGAACGTCCCCGACAACTTCTTCGGTTAATACTGTTGATCTACCAGAAAATTTGCCTGCACAGGTGCAATGTTTTTCTTCAAATCGTTTAGTAGTTCTACGTCTACGCTCTACAAATGCATCATAGTCGACTTGCATTTCGGGAAAAGACTGGTTAAATTGCTGTTTGCAAGATTACAATGAAAAGGTCCGTGAACCATCGGTATTTTGTCTTCACATCGAATGAATGTCATCAAAATAAAACCGTCCTGCTTGCTTGTGAAAGACATTGTAAAAAACAAACTTCCAAATTGAAGATTGATGATACTTTAGAATCTTACGTGACACTTGAATATGTTAAATCTTAACTTACCTCGAATAAAATTTTCAGTATTGCAAACAATTAAGAAATTTCACGAATGCATCACTTCGTAGAGAAAAGAAGGTTAACTTAGATCACCTTCTACAGATCAGATCTATATGATGACTGGCGGAATTTTAGATCTTTGGGTGAAATTAAAAATAGGCCCCGGGCTTTCCCCACCTGTGTTGGTGATGCTGACCAGATTAATGATTTTTTCCCATCTGCCCAAACGAATTTATCGGGGGATGTTAAATTGATGAGGTTTTTCAAGGAAAATAGACTATCTTACCTTATGGATTGGTGGATTGATGGTCCACCCACGGGTTCTTCGTCCACTTCTATCTTTTCGAAGACCCATTCCTTCTCGCTGCTGGAAAAAGGTCTCTATATTTGCAATCAACAAAGTTGAGTTGTGCACTTCCACCCCTAGTCGCGTCCAATTGTATTTAAATTTACTCTTCTTTCTTGACAACAAAAAACCTTAGCTTAGCTTACTGTCAACAAGGTAACAAAGCATCGTTTACACTGAATGATATTTCACTAATTCCTGTTTACACAAATTAATCAATGGTTGATTCATAAACATACGGTAGGTAATATGGTTTTTAAAGCCATTTTTAAATTGCATAATAACTATACACTGCATTGTTTAAAACATGCCGTTTTCGAGAGAAAAATAAAACATTGAAACATAATTTCGCTCATGTGGGTTGGGTTGCCACAGTCGACCGTATAAGTAGTTTATTTTAGCTTGCAATCAAGTTTTTGGCGCTTTTATGGAATTTATGGTCGATTTTATTAAACATGCATATGTCGAAATTGGCACCGTTTACAGATTAGGGGCTTAGGTGAGAGAAAGTCGTGTGAGTGATCCACACCAGTTGATATTTCTTTCCATTTCCAACCAATTTTATTGGTTGAGCTGACTTGATCTCTTTTATTATTATTATTATTATTTTTGTAATACTTTCTATTTTGTTTAAAATTGTATTTTTTTTTCTTTTCTTGGCTGTGCAAGAGTGCTGCGGTAGAAAATTAATAGGGTACTTGGAATATGTTTTTTTAAATTTTAAATTTTTCAATGTAGATAGTTGATAGTGCGAGCCCTAGCCCTCTTATAATTCGTTACAGGAAAAATGTTTCAAATAAAAGTTACAGTAATTTCACTCTTCTATGATATAGCATTATATTAATATACACAGGTGTCCTCTATATATGCTAGACCTCATGTATATTATTATATTACATTAAGTTAATCTACTTTTATTGCATTACAATTATTCATCCATTAAAATTTTAAGATCATTATATTTATTGCATTACAACTATTGTTAAACAATACTCACATATACTTCATAAATTTATAAGAAGAAACGTATCACCAAAATTCAAACAACGTAAGAAATGATTCACAACAGATATTTTAAATATCTCATACACGGTTGCAATAAATTTCGCACATCTTCTTTCCCCAATCTTCTTTCCCCATTAACCAACTTTGTAGCTTTTACAGTTTTCGATTACAAATGATGGGGATTAAATTTAAAACATCGTGCATATAAAAAATCATAAGAATGATAATAAATTCTGGTTCCACCGTTACCGCGTACATATTTTGTACTTTATGCGTAGGTAGAACAACAGTATATGCCAGTTTTTGCTGAAAACGTCCGTTCGACCTCCTACACGCGGCACATTAAGAAATCCATTAACGATGAAAACCCTCGCTATCAAATAAATTTGTGATGCCCCACCTGTATTCCAGAGGATCCCTGAGCTGAATCCCAACGCAATCCGAGATTAATCCCACTTTAAAGCGTCCTCCGCAAATTTTATGTCCCCATTAAATTTTTCAGTATATGCCTGAACACCATGACGCTGCAGATCGAAAGTCCTAGAGTATACACCGCTCAAGGAGTTCCTGTTTCTGTCACGGGAATAGCGCAGGTAAGTTTCCGAAGTCGTTACATAAATTGAAAGAAAAATGGAAAGGCATTAAAACGTTTACATATTATCCCCTTGCGAGCATTATGGTTGTAGGTTATAGTTGTTTGGTCATTGTTTTAATGAACAATTCGTCGATGGTAATTAATTTACATTCAATGTAAGTGCCGTAAGAAATCAAACACTTACTGAGTACCGCATACATAGTGATAATTTAACACTTCGAATTGTACATTTATGGCATTGTCAATGTCGCTCGTTAAACTACATTTCCTTAATTTTGACAGAAACTGTAATCGCACCGTTATTTTACGGTCATAACTTCTAATTTGATGTCACATTATTATGCTTTAAAGTTGAAACGATTGCATTGTAACAGTTATTTTATAGGTTATTTATTAAGAGATGCTGGAAGTAAACAGCTTTACAATTCATTAACCAATTTGAATGACAGTGCATTCCGAATTCTGTAACTAGTTGAAACGTACTAAAGACAACATAATAATAATCACTGCATGTATTTTGCTTCTTCTTTTATAAAAGTTGTGTTCTTTTTTGGTAAAGTAGGTACCTTTTCCTTATTTCTGGAGTAATCCTGCAATGGTACATTCATAATTTTGGTACATCTAGATTATATGGAGGACGACATTATTGAGGTAGATAATGAATTTACGTCACATTCTTTCATAATTTTCGTAATGAATAATTTTGGTACCACGCTAACGGATTTATCCAGGTTGGAATTCCCCAACAACCTTTTTTGTTGAATTCAAAGATATTCTTAAAGAGGGTGTTTATACAGATATAAAAACTAATGAAATAAATAAATTCTTGAGTAATGTACAACACAGTGCGTTTAGGGGATTTAGTGATCAGAGGGAGGGTAAAATGGTAAATTTGTATTCTTACACGCAGTCTGTGAAGAGGTGAGGAGTTTATTAGATATAATGGTAATGAATTATTAATAAAGTCTTGCAATCAAACTCGTAATTTAAATAATATGCAAACTAGTAAATATATGGATTTAAATGCAGGAAGAAATAATTTAGATTATGCTGTGGAATGTAAGAAGTTTATATAAAAATAAAGAAAGTTTATATTCATTTTTAAAAGGAAATCAACAAGATTTAATAATATTAACAGAAACTTGGTTGAAGGATGACATTATTTGTACCACCCCGGATTGTAAGTCAGTGCATTTAACTAGAAATGGTGGTTATGGGGGTTTGACTATACTGGTTAGAAAACAAATCGATTATGCTCAAGATAAAAGCTTTTATATCACCAGATCAGAAATCTCACTTTGTAAGATTAATATTCAAAAATTTGAATTTTGTTCTGTTAAGTATTTATTGTAAAAAAGTATTGTCTGGATATATCTCTCCTGATGTAACATTTAATGAACAGCAATGGAAGAGCCTAATTAGGAAAATGAAGAAACCGTTCTTGTTTTGTTATTGGGTACTTTAATGTTCATCACCTCAGTTTGGTAGCTGTAAGAATAATGACACAGGAATTTTATTGGAAAAGATCTACCAGGATTATAATTCAATAAACATATTGAATGATTAGTAGGATTATTATTCCTACTATCATGCGATATCCTAATAAAAGCATTATTGATTTGGTTTTATGTACAGATGAATTGGTTGATTGTTTGACGTGTTATACTGGAGAGGATAGTATGGGTGGTGACCATTTTCGGGGTTTTCTTCGATTTAATAAGCTAGACAGTTACCAATGAAAAGATCAAAGAAAATGTTTGGAGATGAAATTTAATTGTAAACATATTGATTGGCCTGTGTATGTGGAATATATAAATAATGGGATATATTCGGAATAATAATGCCAATAAAAAAGATAATGTCTCTCCATGGTGGGAGGAAGAATGTGACCGACTTACTAAATTAAAAAAAATGGTGACTAAAATTTTTTTTAGAAGAAAGTAATCTAGAAAATTGTTTAATAGCAAAGAGACACATTATACTTTCTAAAGGGGCATTGCTCAGGAAGAAGAGAGACAGGTTTGTAGAGTTTTGTGCATCGCTGTCTACGGATACTTCTTCGGCGGAGGTATGGCGTAAGGTGAAATCGTTTCGTCGTGCTAAAAGGGGGGAAAATTTAGATTCCCCATACGTCCCCTCTGAGGAAGGAGTTGCTTCTGTGATTGTGGAACAGAGTATGAGTCCGATAATGGATGACGTATCTTTTAAAGATTTAAATACAACAATTGGGAGAGGTAAAGATTACCAAGAAATGGAGAGAAGTAAAGTACCGGCTTCTGGAGAAGATGGTATTTCTTACTCGATGATAAAGAATGCGCCAGCAGGAACAAAACAAATTTTGTTGGATGCGTTTAATGACAGTTTAGAAGGATACGATATACCGTCAACGTGGGGAAAAGCTTGGTTGCCAATTCCTGATAGTCCCAATTCCTAAAAATGGGGAAAATTTGAACTCTGCGAAGGGTTATAGACCTATAATAACATTGCTGACGTGCGCCCGAAAGATTTTTGAGATAATTATTTTAATGAGAATTGAATGGTGACATGAGTCACATAATATGTTTGAGAATTTACAGATGTGGTTTAGAAGGGGCAAAGGTGTAAATCATCGTATATGATATCTCATCAGTTCAATTTTCAAGTTCAAGTTTCAATTTAGTTCATCAGTTGGCTTCTGCTAAAAAAACAGTGTTTATTGGTAATTTTTTTTGATGTGAAGTCGGCTTATGATAATGTTTACATCTCTGTTCCGATCAAAATTAGAGTTAATGAGAGTTGGAAGATGTCGCCGAGTCGCGGTATAATGATTTAAAACATTATCGTGAGCATCGGATAAAAAATGTCATGTGAAATGACAAACGAGGATTTGCTTAATCGCCTCTGATTAACATCTGGCCCATTAATAACGAGCCTTTGTAAATATCAGAAAAGCCAGCTGAGCCATTTCTATCAGAAAATGTTAAATCTCCTACAGTGATAGTCACCTCAAATAGCAGAAGAGCCTCAATTGGAATAAAATAATTTAAGTTATTTTTTTGTATATGCCATTTTTGTAGTAATCATGGATAGTGTGATGTGGGTTAAAATTTGTGTGGAATATGATTTTTCTTCATATGTCCTAAACTATGAAAGATAAATACCTCGAACCTTATATCGTTGGAAAGGGAAAA
>JAWQRJ010003226.1:0-12351 GCA_033557515.1 Diorygopyx duplodentatus | reverse complement strand
ATATATATATATATATATATACTGGGTGGCAATTTGAAAATTATCAGTCCAAATAATTCGAAAAATAATAAAGGTATCCTACCTTAAATTGCAGTATAATTGTCGCTCTGTGAGTCATCCCCTGTGCGCCCCCCATCCCAACATTAAAATCGTAAATGGTACTACGCACCTTGTGATACCTCAAATTAAAAGGCTCAACAAGCACTTTACGTCTGAGGCAGAAATATTAAAATCGAACAATTCGTTTTCGAATAAAAGGGGTCTGCAAATAAAACATCCTTTTTAATTATTTCAGATTTTATTTAATCAAATGTTCAAAATGTCCATTATTTTGTAAACAGTAGTACAAACGGTTTTCAAATTTTATTCTAACATTTTCAAACGTTTCCCTTGTTGCTGTACATTTCCTTGTAATCCGTTGCCGAATATGGTCAATTGTTAGAGGCTGTGTTTTGTATACTACTGATTTCAGGTAACCCCAAAGATATAAATCTAAGGGAGATAAATCGGGAGATCGCGTAGGTCATTTTATCGGACCCCTTATTCCAATCACTGGCCAAGAAACTTTTCATTTAAGAATTGGCGAACTGTTACGAGTAGTAGCAGTACATCGAGTGATAGAGCCCCATCTTGTTGGAAGTGAACGATGTTTTCATTCAAAATCATATTTCGGTTGATATCTTCGTGGGTTTCCAATTCTTGAATAATAAGAGGTTTAATTATGATGTACAACATCTTTAAGCAATTATTTCCATTTAGCTTTTCATCTCCAGTGCCGATAATTATGTTTATTAAAACCATCACTGAAGCAAATATTTTTAATAATTGCGGTGCTGTTCTTTCCACCATTTCTTCACAAAATTATATTCGTCTATCTGAGTCATCTTCCCATAATTCGTGGAGAATCTATAGTTTATACGGATGAAATTTGTTCCATTTCAGGATATTACGTATAGGTTCGTGTGATATTGCAGTTGTGGTGGCCGCTTGACGAAGAGACAATGTTAGAGTCATTGCAAAATCACCCAGTACTTCAAGTTGAGCTGCTTCGTTCAATACTTTTTCAAACAGTTCTTCTTTGCTTGCTAGAAAAAAACGCATTTAGAGTAATGTCCTAAGCTTCTAAAAAATTTAAACCCGTATTTTTTTTGCCACCAGGTGGCGGGCGAAGAATGATTCACCTTTTTTCTCTGTGGCTGATATTAAGTGGTAGCTGTTTTTGATGCACAACTGTCCTCAGATCCGTAGATGAAAATAATTTCAACCCTTTCAGCGAGCGTCGTATGATGAATTGAATAGAAAACTTAGGTTCGAAAAATAACGTCTTGACATACGTTTCGCAAACTCGGATTTTACCAATACTGAAATAAAATGTTTCTACACCTTCTATTTATACAAAAACAACGGGTACAACTGGTATAAATTAACAGAGTTTACGTGAAATTTCCTTTGCTTAGAGCCCTTTGTGGATCTAAGCCTTAAAGTTAGTAATTATCAAATACCGAAATTTACAACCCCGGTATTCCATAATTTAATATTTCATGGAAAGGGTTCTAAACTTCTTCAGGGTTGTCCAAACGGTCAACACCTGCATTGTATTTCTAGTGAAATTTCTGTTCGATTTTGTCGCACAGCTCTATACGTATCGGTTTTATTTATCAATATTTCAGCCAACTGTGGCGAAGTATATAAACTATCAGTTGTCAAACAATATCCCTTATTCAAAAGGGGCTCAAGTAACTTCATTACTACCCGCGACAATATGGGCAGATTTTTTTGATTTTTTGATGTGGTCATACGCCCTCCAAATTTCGTTTAGTTTTGGCCGAGAGTGTGTCGTCGGATCATATTATTGATTATTAGAAAAACAGGCTTTTTTATTTCAAAATATCTCCGAGGGCTAATCAACTTTTTTGTTTCTGATTGCAAAATATTTATTGCAAAAATATGAATATATCTATTTGTTTAAGTTACTACTAAACTAAATCAAGTATTTGTCAAAAAACAACTGAAAACCAGTTTAGCAAGTGGAAATCTTCTGACGTAAATGTAATGCCAATGAAATAAAATCGCGGTAGTGCTGTATTTGGGTTGCTTGTGCTCATAATTTGCCATTTTTTGCACATTCGCTTTCTGATAAATTTGCATACTCAAAATCGACTGCGTCAGTATCACTCACATTCAGCTTACTCTACAATTTATACAATACAATTTTGAACTTATATTTATTTGCTTTATTGTGTTGTATACACTAAGGTACTAGTTTCGGTCTATTAGACCATCCTCAGCCTTAATCTACAAAAGGAGGTATAAGAACGAATTAGCATATAAATAATTTACAATCGGAAAAATTGAAGAAAAAATCGTCGCTTACAGTGAAATAAGGACATCTAAAGAAAACAAGATTCTTTTCTTTATATCTTCTTTATATTTCTTTCAGGCCAGTGTCATCATCGAAATACCACGAAATCAATGCAATTCACTTATTAGGCGTTTAATGCAACAAATCATTAATTCAAAACAACAATATCCTTCAAGACATAAGACAAAAATAATAAACACGCCTAATTTAATGCCAGAAATGTAAATATCATTCTATTTTAGATTTGTCAACATAACAATCAATTATGACGGATTATAGAATTTCCTACCTAAACCACACACCGACCACACTAATTTTTTAAGATTAATTTTAATATTCCATAAGCAAGTCTCTAATTAAAGTAGTAATACAACAGTCTCCCCAAAAAGGCCCGGCACCAAAGAATATTTTGGTTACAAAAACATTGGTTAAATTCATAGGCCAAAACTTCTACAAAGCGTTAATGCAAACTTCGTTGGCAGCGAAAGATGGTCTCTGACCAATTGGTCAGAAGTGGTGCCTTCGATCAAAACAACCACGAATGCCAACTTATTGCCAAAGTGGAGGCAAAGTGGAGGCCTCTCTACTAAAATATACCACAATGGCAATTTACTATCTGGTAAATTAGTACTTCAATGCAGTATTCAACCATCGTCCAGCTTAAAGCAATCAGCAATCAATAACTGTGCACAGATCCATTCAGATGAAAAATTACAGGGAAGCTGGCTTTTATGATCAATGTTCAAGGAAACAGTAATAAGTGTTATGAGAGTGAAAATAAAGACAGCACCCCGTCAAATAGTGGTAAGAACCCACATCACAGCATGTTTTGTAAATCTCTTGACTACCTTGCCAGAAAGTTAAGAGTTAAATCAAGAAGACGGTGAGACTACTGGGAAGTTGCTTTCAAAAGGGCACTTTTTCAATAATATCATCAGTCGCAGAATACAGCATATAATGGATGACCTCAATGATCAATTAATAGCTTAATAGCTCAATTAATAGAAAAAATAAAAGGGATGTAATTTGGGTAGGATGGGAAAAACGGGAAATTCCGCTTTAATAACGAATGTAGTAAAAATGGTGTGTTAGTATTTCACTATTAAGTAAGAAGCAAGCGGCAGCAGAATATATTCCGTCTAGCGAATTCTGCAAGGCAATAAAAAATAAGTAGAGCTTCCAAAATGTCTTAATAAAAGTGAACTTAATGGTGTCTAACGAAGGATTACAGTTGCGAGCGTTGCGATGGTGAACTTGGCCACGCTCACCTCTCTTGCTTCATCTCTATGGCTTACTCTTTTATCTGCAGACCTAATATACTAGGGTCGATCAAAAAGTAAGGTTACAAAATCTGCAGTGAAACATAGGGATTTTGTAACCTTATTTATTGATCATCCCTCGTAATACAACATTTTCTGCGTTAAAAGTTCGCTGCCTGGGGAATTTATTATTTACACAGAGTTCTAATGTTTTACCTTAATATTCGAGCTTTGAATATAAAACGACCCCATTCTTAAAGCAGTAGAGAAGCCATTTTAAAAATTTTAATTTTGTTTGAGGTTTTTATTTTTTTCACTCATAAGGCTCACTGTATATTTTATCCCCGCTCAGAAAATTTTGCTTATTTCTTATGTTTAAGAAATATTTGAACTTTGAACATAATATTAAATAAGGTCTCAATATTACTGATAATTGTAATTGTGCACATTTGTAGTTTTTTGTAGTCTGTAGTTCCGCAAATATATTATTTATGCAAAAATTACTTGTACCTGAAAATGAAGTCACTAAAAGCAATCTAGTCAGCTACTGTTTACAAATTAAAGTATCTCTTGTAGTTTCGGAATTATTGAGGGTGGTAATCTTCGCTGGGTCACTTGTGTATGCTTTACCTTTAACGACAAATTTTTAGTCAATTTGATTAAAATTTCTAGTAATTGTAATAAATAACATTTGTTTTTGTTGGTAGGAGTTCAACATTATTCTCTATTTCAAATTGATTATTGTTATTTATGAAATGATTTGTAAATGCTGAAGTATTGTTTCTTTTATGTACATACTTTTATTCTTTGATGTATTGTTCTTCCTGTTTCTCCTATATATGTTGCGTTACAAGTTCCGCATTCGAACGCATATACACCACTTTTTGTAGCTTTTCTTTTTTTTTGTTTTGAGTGTTTCTATCTGCTAGCTACTGTGTTACTTGTTCAATATGCTGTTGTTATTTCACATGTGTTGAATAGTTTTTTGTAGTTTTTGTGATATTGTTCCTTGATATGTTAATGTTATGATGTATTTGATGATTATAAACTTTTGCACGTTCACAAAAGTTTTGTTCTGTGCATATCTTCAGGATATTGTATATTGTGTTTGTGATGGTTGGTTCTTTGAAATGTTTTTTTTAAATTGTTGTTGCGTGTTTTAAACTTTCATCTAATCGTTTGGTTTTTGACATCTAATGATAACATTATGCAATTTTGTGGTATTTTTATTGCTTTTAGTATGTCTGTTAATTGTTTATTATTTTGTATTGTGTGTGGTGGTTTGTATTTGATGATATTTTTTTACGATTTTTGCTATTTTGTGTGTGGGTGTATCTATTGCATCAATTAATGGTATGATTGGAATTCTTTGTTTATGGAGTTTGGGTTGTGCGTGTAGTATTGGTGTTCTTATGTTCATCGGTATGTTAGTTTGAATATTTAACGTTTTTAAAGTTTCTATTGATTTTTTATTATCGCTTTGGTTTTTATTTGTTGAAATATTTATAGTTTTCTTTGTAGTTCTTTATAATTATTATAAGAGATATGTTTCTGTTTTTTTGTATATATTCTTGTTTATTCATTCCTGCGTTTTTATCTGCCTTTGCTACTATGATATTATTTTCATTTAATTTTTTCTTTAATTTATTAAGACATTGATTTTTGTTACCTGATTGTTTCTGTATTTGGGTGTTGATCCTTGGTTATTTTTTCTTTCTTGTTTTATTCTTGTTTTTTTTCTTCAGTTTTGATTAATTGTATTATATCTGCTCTGATATTGTGTTCTCGTGGGTGGTCCTTCATTGCTGTCTCGGCTTCTATGCCTATTAGTGTTAGGTTTGGTGTTTTTATTGCTATAGCATATTGGGACCCTTTATTTAGTAATTCTATTTCCTTGTTATTTAATTTTATATTTGAAATGAGTAGGAGTGGCAAAAAAACTGAATTTTTCCTGAAATTTAATCTCACAGTTTTCGTCAATGTCAAAACATAGCAGGAATCAAGTACCAAAACTGAAGATGAAACCTGTTTGTGTGTGAATAACTTCAAAAAGCAAATAAACTGGACGTTGGATATATTTTTAAATGGTCCATTTCTGAATTCAAAGTGTGGGAATATCAGATATAAATCATTTCATTTGCCAAGGAACAGAAAGTTGGATATTTTTTTCGAAATAATGATGCCGAAATCTATCGATATAGTAGATTTCAGGTACAAACCGTAAGGAAAAATAGTTTAATTAAAATTCGCATGCTCGAATATACCGGGAGGACGTAAATACTCCACATTCTTGGGGGGATAGATATTAAAACAGAATCCAACATTTGGACATTAGCTTTTGCAATCTTATTTTCCCATTCTTATGATTGAAATGTTACCGTTAACCATATAAGTTATCTATGAAAAAACACAATTTATTCCACAGAATGAAATGACTTGAAACGAAGGGTTCATCGTTGGCGGGTGTAAGCATTTTATGTGACTTCCAGTAATTATAAATTCCATGAATATACTGATTGCCAATCAACTAAAATCAACAATAATACGCACATAGTAGATAGCCTGCAGATCAACTAGTAGAAGCGCTGTGGTAAACTATTATAAATTGCTAATCAATAATAAAACATAATTGACCTATTATTCGATGTTCTGTTGGACTACAAGGCCACCATCGAGGTCAACGACGTCTAGTCCACTATGAATAGAAAAAAATATTAACATAATCAAAACCACAACAAAAATAACTGAAAATATACAGTGGTAAACAATTTATCTAATCTGAAACGTATAAGCAAAAACCACATTAATATTTTGTTTTGTAATAATCTGTAATAATTTAGTGCTTTCTCGGCCAATGTTTTGACCATAAAGTAGATTTAGAATATTATAGACGCCTGGTAAGTAAATGAAATAGTAACTGAAAATTATGAATCTACTTCTAACACGAATGCAAGAATTATCAAAGACAAACCAGAATCATCCAGCGAAAGTAATAGAAATCCAGACACACAGATCAAGTTAGACCTGAAAATGGATCGAACTAATTATCTTTACAGTGATATTGTAAATTAATGTACCCTTAATGTAAGTAACGTACCCTTGCGTTATTATTTACAATTATTCATACTGTTTTCACTGTTTATTTTGTTTACTATTTTCTTCTATCCGATCACTACAGTTAATTTTCATAATGCAAAAAAATCGCGCTCCCCTTTTGATGTCCCTGAAAATATTGATCCATTCTTCATTATTCGAATAAGCAGTCTAATAATGAAGGCATAGAACAATGATTAAATTAAACCAACACAGTATTTTTTCACATGTGGCTAATGACGGAGAATAATGTACCGGCAGATTAAGTAATAACAAAATTATCCTTTCACTTCAAAAACAAATTGCAGGAACCGTTGAAAAAGGTTGCAAATTTGCATGAATGGCGCAAGCTTCATATCAAGTTTCAGTGAACCACGCGCTGATTAAAATTTAATCCGCTAAAAGTCCACGTACTTAGTAGTTTATAAGCTCCTCGACACTTGAGTTTTATGGGTAACGCATACTTGATCCTTATTAGTTTACTTTCACCTAAACTTTATTAATACATAAGGCTCACGAAGGGCGTTCCATATCAGATTGTAGCTAGCGTTACCATCGTGTCTCCTCCCATACACAGTAACCAGCAAACTTGAACATTGAAGGTTGTTTCGCTGGCCTACAAGGACAGTGAAACAGTTCTACACACTCAGAATACAGGGAAGTACAATTGTGGGACGTTGTACTAATGCAATATTAATAGTGATGGGAGAGACACCTGTTCGGGTGTTTATTAAATATTACAAATTACCTGGAACTGCTTTATACTCGCATTGTGTGATTCCACAGCGACATCAGAAATTCACTAAATTAAAAGTTAAACTTTGAAGGGAAAATAAAATAAATGGTACTTTTAACTAACTTATAAAGAATAAACTAACATTTATTTGGTTTGAAACTAGTATATTATACAAGAAGAAACTAACACTAAAATTCTTTTTTACCCGTTTATCTGTTCCAGGGGTATCCAACCACTTATAAAACTTGCCTATTAATTTAAACAAAAAAATATATACGATAACTGTATCTTTTTATAGGGCTTTCGAGAGGACTACATCTCCAAATTGAATTCCACAAGTAGGAATTTTGTTTGTCTGATGTTAACAATTTTCGGTTACCACTAAAAATTTACTAGAATCCGTCAGAGGTGTTCGTGAATTGCCAATTTTCCTAGACTTTCATACAATGTCTAGATTATTGGAAATGACCCGCGCTGTATGGTTGAACTAAGTTTTAGCTCCATTAACTTACAATTGAGGCCTCCTTCTGATACGGACGTTACAATTATTACGCTTTCAAAAATCACAGTCCTAAAATCAACAAAAGGCAGAATAGTTTCCTTTTGAAGCAAGAAGGAATGTTTTTTTCTGAACTTTTTGCTTTAAAATGTGTATATATTTATATAATATAATTTACGAAAATAATCGTAATTATAGCGGCAAACCAATGCAACATAGCGCTTCCGTAAAATAATTAAAACCCTGAATGTTATCTGTAACATGAAAAAGTACTCAATTGTGCGACAAACGATAAGTAATGACGATATTACTTATCGTTTGTCGCACAATTAAGTACTTAATTTAATTAGCATTACACGAGATTATTGACTCTTCAAATACCAATCTCGATGACAATATTGATTCGCTTAAGCATAGGTAAGTTACCTCGCTACGGTTCAATTTCAAAGGATAATCCGCTAAATACTCCAATTTCTGCCAGGAAGTGATGCATAACACAGTTTGGGGCATATAATTCTGTTGTAGTGCATTCTGTTGTGCAGCTTATGAGGTATAACATTAATAACTAAGTCGTATAGTAAAATCGTATATTATACAGCAAGAGATAAATACTGTTACTTCATTTAAAATCAATCCACTTACAGCGTTATCATGCATCGTGTAAGTTACCTTACCGCTCTACCACCATAGTTAATTGAACAATTGAGGAGGGTATCATCGATCACCAAAGCCACCGTGCTGACCTTGCGTCACGTGACTTATATATCTATACTTAAAGAAAAGTTTCTGCTGACGGTCACCACACAAAATCAATATGGAACAGGATAAAAGTTCTGAAATATTTCCCCTATTGAGTTTGATGTTTTATTGTATTATATATAAAATGTAACGTCATCATAACGATAGGGTTATACTTCCGTTATCTGTGATACGTCTAGTTTACCATTTGTGTTTTCGTTGACACATCTTTTGTTGTATACATAAATAAAATGAAACGGGCCTACTACACATTATTTTCCACAACGGCATATATGAATTATGGTAAAGGTGTTGAAAACTTAAAAAGTCTTAAAAAATCGTTCACAAGAAAGAGCGAAAATACAATGAATATCATTATTCAATAGTGATTAGTCAATATTCAATAGTCAATCCTGGTACGAAATAACTGGTGATGGATACATTAGTATATCCGCAGACTTTTTTACTTAACTTTACGTGAGTCAAGGAGGAAGCATTAACTTACACACGAAGACAAATGCTATTGTCCAGGTTGTAATAAGCAAAGTATGAAATCTGCCGTATTATTCAGGGAGCAACTTGTCGGAAATGCTCCAAGACCTTCTTGTTGGAAACTTCGTACTCCAGCAGAATAATAGCTTATTTTGTAGCTTCTACTGCATTGCAAACAATGACTTGCAACTCCTACCATTTCCAGGTGGATTAATGAAATTCTGAAGCAGATTATAAGGGCCACAGAACAAGTTCTCTTAATTGTAGAAACTTTCAAAATAAAGGTATAAAAAACTATAATCTAATAGTTAAGTAGATTAAGGGTAGATTAATTTAATATACTATATTGAATTAAAACCATAGCCACCAACATATAAAAATTCGACCGTTCCTTCATTCGAAAACTTAATGAGCTTATCATTGTACATTCCGTTGAAATCTAAGGAAATGTAAAACATGATAAATGTGGTATTAAATTTAAATTGAATAATGCGAATACAATATTAATAAACAATTAAAATTGAATAATGAAAACATTAATCAATGAAAGAGCGATCCGTAATACAGCTAACTTCACTCTGTTTATCTTAATCAACAAAAATAAAGAATTCTTTCCTTAAACTTCTTTGATGTTATGAAAGAATATTTGAAAAAACAAACTTTGTTTTGAAAGTAGGCACTTATTGATATGGGCTGTACATTTTTTGCATTATCTGCGTAATGGTTGTGACACCATCGAGTACTTTTTAAATAACACCCCACTTTTTTTTATAGATGGGATAGAATTTAGCTGCCCTAAGACAACCTGCAATTATGGAGACGGGTTTTGTTAGAAAATTTTCTAGAAAAAATTGCTGAAGGGAAATAATTTATTTAAAAACACAAAAACTACTTAAATCAAAGTAAAAGCAAATGAAATCAATTAAATTTTAAAAAACCTATACCAAAAACTGCCTACTTTTAAGAAAGTTGACCTGTCGGAGCGTTTTCTCAAATTTTCTTTCTTAACCATTTTACTGATTTTGTCACGTTAGCTGGGACACACGGTATATAACAATAAACGTAGACATGTAACAAATAAAACCCGTACCTAGAGATAGAAAACGGATGAAGATTACTTTGATATCGTTGGTTTTTTAAAACATCCGAAGAAACACGTCAAAACAATATGCAATCTAAAATACCGAAAAAAAAGAAATGAAAAGGCACTCGCAGTATATAAAATAAAAACACTTTAAGAGCTGTTTAACTGAACATATTCACAAACCCCATTTTAATCTAGATAACACCCAAACTGTTGTTTTAATTTGGCACACAATATGAAAATGAACGTTCAAAACTTTCAAATTTATGAATTTTTTAAATATAGGTTGGACTAGCTTGAATTTTTCAAATATAGGTTGAGCCACTTTAGGTATAGTATAACATTACTATTGTGAACGTTGCTCCAGAACCGCACATTATTGTATAAATAAGAAGGACTATTGTATCGAGTGATCCTGTTATATAAACATAAGCAATACAGTTATCCATCTGGATATATTAATCAGCCAATCCAGCCAATTCTTTCCCTTCTTCTAAAACCAAAAATAAAACGTGGACAAGCGTTCTGCACTACCTGTATACGGATCCAACGTGTCTTTTTTAGCGTATAACACTTTTAATGATGAATATGCACGCTGGAGTAATCCAGTGATGTATTTTTTAAATCCCAAATTACTGTCCAAAATTATGCTCAAATTACGAGTGAATTCACTAAACAGGTTTCTATCCTGAATTATGAAAATACGGAGATCCTTTTTCACTGCATCACATATACCAGCGCTTCCAAAAACCAGCATACGTATTTTGGGATAGTCTTAAAAATTGTCGGTCAGAATTTTCCAACTGTGTCGAAAATTACGGATTGATTTTCCATATTTTATCACTGCACACTACTACTGTGGAAGTCCTAATACGACTGGTGAATGTATACAACAATTCTTATTATTATTTGGCATTTCTTAATTTTTATAATTATATTTTACTTCATTTTCAATTTATATGAATGTTACAAATGTGTAAATGTAATAAATCATGAAATGCGTTACATGTGATTAAACACACCTATGTATTTAAAAGTATTAAATTATAAAAGCATTAATATTAGTACTTAATATTAGTATTTAATATTATAAAAGCATTAATAACTTATGTATTTAAATGTATTTAAACATTTAAACAATTATCTACTACACACAAGAAAAAACCTATTAATACACTTTTCATTCAAATTCTCGTTCGCCTGCAAGTGAGAACTACTTATTAAATTGGTTAGAGTTCGTTAGATGATACTCAACTACTGACTGGGGCATACTATGCAAATGGAAGTATAAAATCCCACTTGAATCGTAAAATTATATTTGTTCAGTACAGATTGGGCTAGATATCGATTCCTACATACTCGTACATATGAACTCCAATTATGTAGATTTCGTTTTCGTATTTGGCACAAAATTAGACGGGCACGTTGCGTTCCCTGTTATGCGTAGTCGTTTAAGGTGAACGCGGAAAGATAACAAGGTGCGCAGGGAACCCTAGTATCTCCGAAATATTATGCTAACGGCGCAATTTTCCCCTCGCTTGATTGGAGCATTAACCAAGGTAGAAACTTCGAAAGACAATTTACTTAAAGTTGAAACGCAATCTTCTAGAACGGGCCTTGATAAGTAAAGGGGCAGACAAGAAACAAGAATATTAAAGTAACGAGGTCACGTGCAAAGTTTCTATAACGTTTTGGGCAGGTAATCATTTGCCATACTTTTAATTAAAATTTGTGAAAAATCACAAATTAGTGGTAAAGTAATCTGTGGCATGTGGCTAGATCGCTCAGTAAGGTGTGATGTAACCGGTTTTTTGGGTTTGGTCCCGACTCTGGGTTAGTTCCCAGGTCACGAATTTACTATTGCATTGCACTAACTGACCAAGTAACTTACTAATCTGTCTGAAATGCGAACTTGCTCTACAAAATTTGAAGAGTTTCCGTTGAGTTTGAAGGAACTTAGACATATTAAAGAGTCAGAGACGATCTCATTATACAGTGCGGACGTAAATGGTCCCCCCCCCTGCTAACTTTTGAACCAGTTGAGATAAGAACATGAAACCAAAGCGGTATCAAATGGTATAAAGTTTG
>JAWQRJ010003225.1:0-12352 GCA_033557515.1 Diorygopyx duplodentatus | reverse complement strand
GAAAATGTGTATTTGATCGAAACCTTAACAACTATAAAGGCATATCAAAAATACAATGTATATGTATTTATAATACAAATACCAATAGTCGATAATGTGCCAATAGTCGATAATGAGTTGTATCCATTACCAACATTAATCAATAATGTATATGCACAAGTAGAGCCCGAATCTCGTTTCATTGCCGCTACAGACAAAATGTATATCCTTATGAAAGAAAATTGTAATAGATTAAGAGAACATGAATTCTTATGTTTTAATCAAATTAACCATTACAATAAGGATAAATGTGAATTAAAAATTGTAACTCATGGGGATGTAAGAGAATGTGCTTTTCATGAAGTAAAGATAAAATCGCACAAAATAATTGAATATCCCGACGTAACTATTGTTATATTAAAAAATCCTATGAGAATAAAAGAAATTTGCGATAAATTAACAAGAGTAATGATACTTAAAGGCGTGTATCAGATTGTAAACAGAAATAAGTGTAAATACGACATAAACGGAACTATAATACAAAATTACTTTAAAGTAGATAATGCCCCAAGAAACTTTGTTACCCAAATTAAGTTAACGAATGTAACAATTGAAAAACAGCCGAAACTAGTGTTAGAAAATATGACAACGATTGTAAACGATAAAATATCATACTTAGAAACTAACATGAATAAAAATAATGTAATGCTTTACATAATTGTTGAAATAGTCATAATTATTGTTTCGACTTTTGTTGTAAAACGATTATTCATAATGCGCAAAGTGAATAAGAAGAGAAGTTCCGCTAATTCCGACGACCAGGAGGAAGTCGAAGCTAAGGGGGGAAGTTACCTTCTGTATTGTTCTGAATCTACTAACAAATAAATAAGTAAAAAGTTAGTCATTTCAGTATTTTTAATCATTTTTAAAAATACAAACAGTGAAGTGGAAACCTTAACTTATATACAGGAGTCCCATTTCTTCAGTACGCTATGCAACTTCAGATTTTTAATGGGAACACCTGTATATTATTACATTTTTGGGTTCCTTATGACATTGATAAGAAGATTATCAATGTCATGTGCAACTTGTGCAAGTTGTTACTATTTTGATTGCTAAACTGCTAACTGATAAGCGATAACGAGTGTGTTAACGAGTTGTCTATCAAGTTGCCTGTGTTTTTATATAAAAATTAAGAAACTTAAAATATTAATTAAAGTATAATGAAAGGTAAATAAAAAAAACAGTGCTTTTGATAGCGCAAATTCCCAATTGATTATTTTTTAATAATTAAAAAATTAAAGCGATTGTTACGTAACTACCATCTGTCGGCGGACGCCGTAACTACCCGCTTTTAGCTTACAGTTTTCTGCTTTTTCGTCGATTAAAAACTAAAACAGAACTCTGCAAGTCTGCCCTGACTTTTCGATTTGACGTTTTGTGGTTATGTTCGCTTGACGTACACCCCCGTTGTTATTTTTTGCTTTATTATGCCGTTTATTTAGGCGATTCCGCGCGAACAAACGTCGTATTTGCAACTAGCTTTGAGCCGCGAATCAAAAATGAACAACATATCGGTACCGTCGAGGTTCGCCTGTTTGAAAATCGAGGGTGAGGAAGATGCCCCAAGAAAGGCGGATAAGAAGGCCAGTAAGCAAAAGCGAATTGAGAAAAGCGATAAGACGCAAGAGAGTAAAAAAGTAAACAAAGCAGCAGACAAACCGGAAAAACAACAGGTGAGTTACTGGTAGTAAGGTCAACATTGGATATAAGTAGGAAAATATTGTTTTGTTGCTAAAGATATGTGTGTTTTAGAAAGGATCTTGTTAGGACAAGGAATATTTTCAATTTCCGTAAAGTATATATTGTTTTAAAATGATGCTTTAACTGTAATGTAAACTTACAGAAAAAATGATATAGGCAATATTTCACAAGGTATTCACCACTGAAAGTTAAATGTACAATGCTGACAGCTGTGTAAACAAAACCTGTATAAAAGGTATTTGTTTTAGGAAACCTCATTACATTAATAATTACGTTATTTATGCTGTTATCTCCCTTTATATTCAATTTTAGATTATCTGTGACTTTCTGTTATTGTGACCAGAGATAAAACAAAGATACCAGATTTTTCAACAATAGCCTACACAGCAGTGAGTTTTCTGCCGACATTAACATAATTTACCATTTTTCATTTAATTTTGATGTAGAAATTTTTGGGTATATTATATACTTTTCCGCACAAAGAATTGCAGAATATTTCATAAAATAAATGAGCGTAACAATAAAATAACTGAGTCATTATATCAGTGCTAAAATTTAACAGAAAGAAGTGTACTAAAATTTACTAGATCGATAACTTCGAGATTGTTGAAAATAATTCGATATTGTTAGGTAAAGTGATTTCTTTGACTTTGGTTACTGCTGAATCATTTTGATAAATAATAATTCTGAGCTCGCCAAAAGTTGAATAAAGGTTACCTTTGCAGTCCCTTAAATAGTTTTGAGAGGGCGAAAAATGCAAATTAATTAAGAACTAAAGATACTTCCATTGTAGTACCATTGTTCCCCATTTCGGACACTTTGCTCTAGATTTCGGACACCATTGTTTCACTTTTCGGACATCACAAACCAAAAACTTTTCTTCCACTAATGAATTGAAAAAAATCTAATAATGTGTAGACGGGTCGTTCTATGCCATAAATATTTCTTAGGACTTTCCTTTCCCATATTCGTAACATTTCCTGTTCCTTTTTCCCCATAGTCTATGTTTCACATGCAAAGGTCACTATCGGTCTCAAAACGCTTTTGTAGATTCTTAGGTTTAGCCCCCTTGAGATGTTCTTATTGTTCATTACTCCCTTCAATGAGTAGAGGAACCGATTTCCCGCCATTATAAGGCACTGTATTTCTCTTCCTGTTTCTGGTTTCCTGCGGAATTCTGTTCTCAAATATTTGAAAAATTCTACCTCTTTAAATCTGTACATTCTCCCCTTTATACTTTTTATTTCCAGGTACCCTAGATCTTCATAACCCCCGCCTGTCCATGTCATGTACGTTGCTTTATCTTCGTTTATTTGCAAACCCATCACCCCTGTTCCTCCAATTCTGTTATTATTCTCTGCAGTTCTTCCTTACTTTTTGTCATTACTGTCAAGTCGTTCGCAAAAGCTAAGTTCTGATGCTTCGTGTGATATATCAGCCCCGATCTGTTTAATTTTGCCTCTCTCATCACATATTCCAAAGTGCAGTTGAATAAAGCGGCTGACAGCGGGTCACCTTGCCTTAGTCCCTCCTTCACCTGGAAACCACCGCTCAGCCCTCCTTCCATCTTTACCTTATTATTCATTTCTTTTAATGTTAGCTTTATCATATTTATCAATTTTTCGTGTATTCCCAGCTTTTCCAGTACCTTATATAATTCCTTTCTTTTTATGCTATCGTATGCCTGTTTGAAATCTATGAAAGCCACATATGCATCCTTTTGATACTCATAGCTTTCGGCCTGGATCGCTCTAAGTGTGAAGATCTGGTCTATTACCGACCTTGCTGGACGGAACCCGGCCTGGTATTCCCCTATTTCTTTGTCCGTTATTCTCATTAGTTTGTTCTTTATATCAGTGGCTAGTATTTTATACGCTACGTTTAGGAGTGCTATCTATCCTTCGGTAGTTAGCACAGTTCAATTTATCTCCTTTTTTCTTATATACTGTTACCAGTATCGCCTCGGACCAATCCTGCGGTAATTTTTCCTGCGCCCAGATCCTTTCCAACAATTTTTGTATCCATCAATTAGCTCTTCTCCATTGTTAAACATCTCTGCTGTTAAGCAATCACTTCCTGGGCTCTTATTGCTTTTTAGGTTCTTTATTATTTCTTTTACTTCCTGTTTTGTGGGTGCTTTCTCTTCTTTCATTGCTTCATTGCTAATTCGTACTTCGTTGTCTTCTGCCTCCGCTGTGGTTTCTTCGCTGTTCTCGCCACCACTCAGCAATTCTTCAAAATGTTTTCTCCATAGCTCCAGAACTTCCTTCACTCCTCCGACCAATTTCCCTCTCTTGTCCTTGAAGTATATTGTCCTTGGTTGGTATTCGTTTCTTCCCCTCCTGATTCCCTTGTCCATACTTCGTATTTCCTTATTTTTGTAATCTTCTTCTATTTTGTCTGGCAGTTTAGCCGTATATTCTCTTTTCTTGCTTCGTAATAGGTTCTTGCACTTTTTCCTCTGTTTCCTATATGCTTCCTTTGTTTCAATTGTTTCCCTTCTCGACATCTCCATTCTTAGTATTTTCCTCCTTCTCAATTCTTTTTCGCATTCTGCATTGAACCAGCTTTCTTTTTTGTTCTTGTCCTTCGCGCTGCTCTCCTGTGATGCACGTTTCATTTTGATGCTTATCTCTTTCCATAAAAATTCTATGTCTTCGTTATCGCTTATCCTGTTTAGTGTATTTTTTAATGTTTCCCTATACCCTTCTCTTTCCATCCTGGCATTTCTTTATATTTCTCCCTTCTTTTGTTTAGCATTTTTTCTTTCCGGTATCTCCTGCTTCATTTTCATTCCCAACAGCATGTGGTCAGTATCGACGTCTGGTTCTCTATAGCTTCTTATGTCCTTTATGTTCTTTCCTTCGTCTTTCTCTACAAGGATATGATCTATTTGGTAGACATATGAGCCGTCTGATGATCTCCAGGTTCCTTTGTGTATGGTCTTCTTTTCGAAATACGTGCTTTTGATTATCATGCCTTTCTCTTTTGCAAAGTCTATTAACATTTGTCCATTTTCATTTGTTGATTCGTGTTTACCGAATCTTCCGATTGTGGGGCTGTATATTTCCTCCCTTCCGATCTTCGCATTTGCGTCTCCCAATATTATTTTTGCATCATATCTCTTTAGTTTTTCGTACTCTCTGTCCAGCGTGCTGTAAAAACCCTCCTTCACCTCTGCTTCCGCCTCTTCGGTTGGTGCATGGATATTCATAAAAGTGATTTTTTGGTATTTTTCTCTTATTATCCTCAATTTGCACATCCTATCCGATATTGGTTCGAACTTTAGCACTGCTCCCTTTAGCTTCCTGTGCAGCAAAAACCCCATTCCGAGTATTCTGCTTTTGCTGCAGCTGTTGAAAAATACATAGTCCTCTATTTCTATTATTTGGTGACGCCTCTGCTTGGTTTCCTGTATTGCCATTACATCGAAATTATATTTTGCTACTTCTTTGGCTGGTTGCTTTAATGCTCCCTCTTCGTACGTCCCTCTTACGTTCAATGTTCCCACCTTTAGACCTTTTAATACTTTGCGACCTTTTCCTTTCTTTACCCTACCACTTCTACCAAATGTTGCCCCCTTCTGCTCCTCTCCTCCATGGTCATGCCTGCCTTGTATTTTCCGGGTTTCTTTTACTCCTGTTTCCCACTTTATTGTTGTTTTTGTTTCATTTTCCTTCTTTTCATTTGCCATTTTCGTTGCCTGTTTAGTCCTTGCATTCTCTCTGTATTCTCTTGCTAGTTTTTTTGGTCCCTACTTGTCCGCGTTGTCCTTTGTATGCTACTTTTAGTTCCTCGTCTCTTCTGTCCTTGTCGCGGCGGTTCTCCATCCCCTTTCTCCTCCTCCTCTTTTAACGAAAAATTAGCAGTACATGATCGTACAAGATTGACAGTACTTGATCATCTGATTTGAACAACCTACTACAGGTTCCAAAAATATACAGGTGTTCCATTAAAAAAAAAATGGCCTAACTATTACTGCTAATACATGGATCACTCTGTATATTGAAATTTTAATTCAAAAGACGTACATTTGAGAATAAAAATCGACCTGTCCGAGCATTTTTCACAATTTTTGAACTCGTGTTGTTGTGAACTTATTTCTCTTCAACTTTATAAAATTACCAAAATTTGTATTGTTTTGGTAAAATAGATAAAAGTGTCCGAAATGTGGAACAACCACTCTATGTCACCCCACTCTTTCAATAATTTGTGATTAGATTGTAAGTTCTAAAAAGGAGAAGAAGACGCACGGCGCTCCCCAAAAACAATGGGAAGAGTGGAAAGAGAAAGATAACGAATTGGCCAATGGCAATTATCAAAAAGACCTGGAAAGCGCCATTTTACTGTCTAAACTGGACTATGAAGAAAAAAAGGATATCTACGAATCCCCACCAGTCGAAGTTAGCAAAAAGACGGAGAAGAAGAAAAAGGGGACAAAGACAATTAGTTTAGACAAGTTTTTGGAGAACCAAGAGCAGAATGTTAAAGGTAATCTGATTTGTTTTTGCGTAGGAACTTTGAAGCTAAAAACTAAGAACTTTATATGTTTCTCTGTTTAATTACCAGCAGAGACCGCTTTAAACACAAAACTCTCGGCAAAACCAAACGCTGAAATCCAACCAAATTTTTTCGATAAGGTTCGATCTGAAATGGTCCAAGAACTTAATAGGGAAAAACTAATAGAAAACCGAAAAAATCGTAATGCAAATATTGAAACAGTTATTACAGCTTCACAGTATCAGGTAATCAAATTTTAATAGCCATGTAAAAATTTTATCCGCGCTAAAATTTGTACTGATTTTTGATCTTCCAATTGCAAAACTTGTCCTACTGTGTTCTTTCGAGAATTTTATCTCGTATTCCCGGATTTACGTTACAGGAAAGATTGAAGCTAGAACTGAATAAAAACGACGAAATGGACAAGGAAATATTCGAGTTAAGACTTGAACTTGCAGAAGTGAAAACCAAAAATGAAGAGCTCACTAAAATTTTGGAGGAAAGCGAACGTGAGTTTCAGACCGTTTAAAAAGGCCGGAAAAACTAAACTGAACTTTCCTTCACTTGTTTAAGTGAAAGAAAAGGCGGACATCTTGCTGGAAATGGAAAGACTGAACACAATTAAGAATGACTTGATGGAAGAAGTCACCAAACTCCATGCCATGTTAGAACAGGAAAGGAGCAAAGTTGCCTCACTTACGACTGAGCTGCAAAAGAACAAAGATAAGGTAGTTTCGTCGTTAACCAGTAATTACTTTATTTTGTCGTTTTCAAGTTCAATAAGTCTTTTTTAAGACTTAGAAAGTTCATCAAATTTTTGATGAACTTTCATTGACTCGTAAACTGCTTTGGTTTAAGTGACAACTATTTAAGTAATGCTAACCTTTTGTTTCACAGAAATCAAAAAAGCATACTTAATCTGCAACAACAAGAAAAAGGATAATTACGATCTTCGATTTTTTTTTAATGGAGAATTAATAATAATCTCCGAAATATCCTGCCAGGAATAATTGATTGATATTATAATTATTAATAAAATACTTCTTAGGTTTAACTGTCAAACAGTGTAATTTTGATATTGGAAATAAAAGTACGTTTTTTTACTGTGTATTCCTATGTATTACGTGTTCAAAGAAAAAAAATGATATGGTGTCTAATCCACATATTTAATTAAGAGGTAAAGAATGAATTTGCCAAGAAGATGCAAACTCAGCACAGAGATATGAAAATACTATAAAAACCGTTCGAACCGTTAGATGGTAGTTCATTTGCTCCAAAGTGTAATTGTTCTGGAATCTACAAACAAATAAATAAGTAAAAAGGTTTTAAGTCATTTCAGTATTTTTAATCCTTTTTAAAAATACAAACAGTGAAGTGAAAACCTTAAATGGCGCAGTCAGTAGGATTGGTTAACACGATTCGCAGCAAGACCTGAGAAGCCGTGGTGTTTGTCAAAATTTCGTAACCAAGCAGACCAAAGAAGTAACCAACGACAACTTGGAAAGGCAAGTGGACTAAAGGTGCCAAAGTCTCACATTGGCGAGAGCATCAACCCCAAAAATTGGACGAAAGGATCTGTCTCCTAAGTGCCAGCCCAACCCCGAATTGGACGAAAGGATCTGTCTCCTAAGTGCCAACCAGCAACTCCGGTCCGTGGATAAAATTTCCCAGAGCCACCAGAACGCAGAAAGAAACCAGTAAGAAGAAACAACGCAAACCAAGGAAACAAAGCAGAACCAGGAACAACACAGAAGCAGAAACAGGAAACAACGCAACCATCAGATGAGGACAGTATTAATATTGTTACTGTGAGTAAAATTTTGCTTATACTGTAAACCATAATTATCGACAAAAATTGAGGAATTAATGAATTTGGTTGAAAATTTATCACTCAATATGCCATATACACGTTCATCCATTACAACCACTGAGGTAAATGCCATACCTAACTTTGATGGGAACACTATTGCATTACCATTATTTATCGAAGCTTGCAAAGAACTTCAAACTTACTATGACGCGGATAATGTAAATAATATAATTAATCCATCTATGATCAAAATCATAAAAGGAAAATTTGTAGAAGAAGCTCAGAATTTAATTGCATCACGAGAACTAGCAACACGGCATGACATAATAAAAGCTTGCTTACAATTACAATTAAACTATTCTGATCAACATTCAGAAGATTGTTTATTAACAGATCTTATGCAAATAAATGTTGAGAATAAGGAAAATTCGTACTCATTAGGTAATAGAGTTAGGGATTTGTTAAACCTCCTCTTAACAAAAGTTAAATTAACAACACAGCCCCAGGAAAGAATTTTAAAAACAAATTTAAAAATTAAGAAATACATTTAACTGATGACGTATCAATCTATCAAAAACCTTGTAGAAAACCATATAATCAGAAGATTGAAATAAAGAGACAGATAGATAAAATGTTAAATCAAAGAATTATTAGAGAAAGTAATTCCCCATGGTCATCCCCAGTCTCGTTAGTCCCAAAGAAGTTGGATAAATCTGGAATTCAAAAATACAGATTAGTAATTGACTATCGACGTTTCAATGATAAAACAATAAAAGATCAATACCCTTTGCCAAATATAACTGAAATATTGGATAAATGAGGAAGAGCTAACTATTTTACAAGTTTAGACCTAGCCTCAGGTTATCACCAAATCGAAGTGAGAGAGCAAGATAGAGAGAAAACCGCTTTCATCACAGATCATGATTTATATGAGTTTTCAAGAATGCTATTCGGTTTATGTAACGCACCAAGTACATTTCAAAGAACTATGAATAATATACTCAGAGGATTAAACGACGAAATTTGTCATGTAAATTTAGACGATATTATAATCTTTTCAACTTCATTACAAGAACACAAAGATAGATTAGAAAAAGTATTTAAAAGATTACAAGAAAATGGAGTTAAAATTTCATTAGACAAATGTGAATTTTTGAAAAAGGAATTGAAATATCTTGTACATTTAATTACCAATGAAGGAGTAAAACCCGATCTATCAAAAATAGAGACAATTAAAAAATATCCCTTACCCAGAACAAAAACCGAAATAAAATCATTCGCCGGTTTATTAGGATATTATCGTAATTTCATTAAAGATTATGCTAAAATATTGAAACCAATGACTAAATATTTAGCAAAAGATCAAAAAGTAATAATAAATGATAAATATAAGAAATGTTTTGAGAAATACAAAACTTTGCTATGTAATGATCCCATATTACAATACCCAAATTTCAATGAACCCTTTATAATTACTACGGGCGCGAGTAATTTTGCAATTGGGGCAATACTCAGTCAAGGAAAATTAGGAAGCGATAAACCCATCGCATATGCTTCAAGAACTTTATCTAAATCAGAAATTAAATACTCAACTATTGCAAAAGAATTATTAGCAATAGTATATACTTGTAAACAATTTAGAGACCATATGTATACGGTACAAAATTCAAATTAATTACTGATCACAAACCTTTGTTATGGCTTCACAAATTGAAAGACAATAATTTGAAATTGCAGCACTGGAGTTGAAATTGCAATCAATCAGGAAGATTCTTTATCTACACAAGTTCAAATCGGTCCTTTAGAAAATGTATCAGAATTAGGAAGTTTAAATAGCAATCAGAATTCAGAACATCCGGAAACTATTCCTATATTAGAGTAATCGATTGACACAAAATCGATACAATGCTTCTTTTATTATCATAACAGACCTTTATCAATGGAACTTACTGTAGGCCCACTAAAGATTTACGAAATTCATGTAAATAAAGACAAAGCATACGACGATATTTTTGGAGTTTTAAAAGACTTAGGTAACCCAGATAAAACAAATTACCTATTTTGTAATGATGAATTATATAAATTAATTTGTAAAGTTTACATAGAGAAATTTATAAAAGGCGGTATGAAATTAATAAGGCGTCTTAAAAGAGCAAAAATTATAAAAAATAGACAAAAACAATTAGAAATTATTCAAAATACTCATGATGAAGAAAGAAATCACAGAGGTATCAATGAAACAGTAGAACAAATAAAAAGAAATTATTCATGGAAAAATTTGCAACAAATGGTAGCAAAATATATTGGTAACTGTGAAACTTGTCAACAAAGTAAATATGAAAGACATCCACCAAAAGCACCCTTTCAAAGAACACCAACGCCAACTAAACCAATGCAAACCGTACATATCGATTTATTCAATATAGACAAGGCTGTATTTCTCACGATAATTGACAAATTTTCAAAATTTGCCCAAGCCTATATGGTAAAAGATAAAAATTCTGTAACAATTGCAAGCAAATTAACCGATTTCTTTAGTAAATTTGGAATACCACAGGAAATAATAAGTGGCAATGGAGTAGAATTCAAAAATAAAATAATTCAAGAATTATTAACATTGTATAAAGTAAATATTAATTTTACCACAATTGGACACCATGAATCGAATTCACCAGTAGAAAGATTACATTCCACTTTAGTTGAACACACGAGATTGATAAAATAAAGATGTATCAAATAAAATTACTATGAAAAGATCAATATTGTCCTATAATTTTAGCATAAATAATGTAACAAAATTTACCCCATTTGAATTATTATTTGGAAGAATAAAAAACGTAGATCCTATAAATATTGATTATCAGAGAAAATGTTATGAAGATTACGTAGAGAATCATAAAAACTTAACCAGAATACTCTATAGAAATATCTTTGAACAAGGACAAAAACATAAAGAAAAGGTAATTGCTAAAAGAAATGAAAATCCAAATATATCCAAAATCACATTGGGTGCAGAAGTATATTGGAGAACACAGCAAAAAGGTAGAAAAACTGATAATTTATATAAGGGTCCTATACATAGTATAATAGAGGAAATACTTGAAAATAATCGAGTAAGACTAAAACCAGGTCCTAACACTAAACTTAAAATGAGAAACGCACATATCAAAGAATTAAAAATTCATAATGTTGAAGATATCTTGTTGATGATACAGGATAGAGATAGTGGAATTAGAAAATCCCTCTGGCATACTACCCGTTAGATTAGGAATTGCACATAATAGTAAACAATATTTTGAATTAAATACTCAAATAGATATGAATTTTATATTGCAATTGTACGATAAATATAAGCAGACTTTTATGATATTTTTAAATGATACAAACATTACAGAAATGAGTATAATGATGGAATTAAATGATGAAGTTAATTATAAAATAAATACACTTAATTTAAAATCTAGCACAAAGCGTGGTTTATTAAACATATTAGGAAGCGCGATTAAATTCGTAACAGGAAATTTAGATCATGAACATGCGGAGTATTATGATAACATAATTGCACAATTAAGTAGTTAAGAGTTTGTTTTAAGTAATCAACAACATGTCACAAAATATTTAAATGAAACAAATCAAAGAATCAATATCAATTTTTTTTGTGTGAGTTAGCGAAGCAATAAATGCATTAAACGAGAAATTCTATTTAAATTCTAAAACAAACACTATACAAACGCAAATATTGTATGTACAAGAATGCAATAATAAATTGAGCGATATAATTCAGATTATCGAATTGGCTAAACGTAATATTTTACATTCAATGCTGATATCCCCAGAAAAACTAATTGATGAGATGAAACAAGTACACTTTGATAACAGACATTCATTCCCCTTTGACATATTGATGGAAAATGTGTATTTGATCGAAACTTTAACAACTATAAAGGCATATCAAAAATACAATGTATATGTATTTATAATACAAATACCAATAGTCGATAATCATGCATCAATACTATGAGATGTATCGATTACCGACATTAATTAATAATGTATATGCACAAGTAGAGCCCGAATCTCGTTTCATTACCGCTACTGATGAAATGTATATCCTTATGCAAGAGAATTGTAATAGATTAAGAGAAAATGAAATCTTATGTTTTAATCAAATCAACCATTACAATAAGGATTAATGTGAATTAAAAATTGTAACTCATGGAGATGTAAGAGAATGTGCTTTTCATGAAGTAAAGATAAAATCACACAAAATAATTGAATATCCCGACGTAACTATTGTTA
>JAWQRJ010003224.1:0-12353 GCA_033557515.1 Diorygopyx duplodentatus | reverse complement strand
CAGATTTTTCTCACACCCTGTTCAACTTTTCTTTAATCAAATAGATTTTTAAAAACCCCAAATCTTTTGTATTTAACATTTTTATCTAGCTATCTTAGATTTAACATTACATGGTAGTTCAAAAACTGACGGGGTTTATTTATTTTTAGGGTAACGGTAATTAAATGAACCTAAATGTTTTATAAATTTATAAAAAAATATTGTTTAAAATTCGATATCTCGAAAACGGTAAAATTTAGGTATGTGGTGTTTTTATACAAATTATTAATAAAATTTTGAGAGGAATTGAAATATCGAGTAATATACCGGGTGTTCTATTTAAAACAAGGTAACTGTTTGCTGCCATACTTTTTTGCACATCCTGTACAAAATATTGTTTTTTTACTTCAATACATTTTAAAAAACCCTAAATATTTTGTATTTAATTTTTTTTCCGGCTATGTTAGTTTAGAAAATAATCGACCATAAAAGCGATCCTGTATATATCAGTTAATAAGTAATCTTAGATGAGACACATGTAAAGAGAGTACGGGAACTATAAGGGAAGTACAGAAGAATTATAGAAATAGTACACAATTCTTATTAAAAAAATTAACTTAATTATTGACTACTAAATACAGTTTTTAATTTTCCTTAAAATAGATAAAATAGCTGTTCTAATAACGTAGTTATTAACTTCAAGACTTTCAGCACAAACTTAATAAATAAACTTACTTTTACTCCCTGAACTTCAGGTATTGGAAATTTAATTTTCACTTAATTAAAATTAAAGTAAAATTTCGAATTATTAATTCAACCCAACAATTATAAATATAATTTATTATAAACGTTCACTTACCAGAAATCGTATAAACGTTTCGTTTGTTTTCGGCACCATCTTCAGGACTATCAACTTCTCCCCTCATGTTTAATGTACCGTCCATCAACACACGACCATTAAAATCATTGAAACTGTCATCCCTCCGCACTGAATCGCTCTTCAAATTGTGTCGTTTCGTGCCAGCGACACGAGTGGGCGACCAACTGACAATCGTGGAACGATGTATTTGCCGAGAGATACACTCACAACAAAGCAGAGACATTATTATCACATGGGCTGAGGGCACGTCCGAATGGAAAACGTTTATGGCACGCTGACGTCCCATGAATATCGATTACTGATATATCGGTAGATGGATTAGGTGCGGCTATTTTCGTTATGAGTTTTCAGATTCGATTTGCCGACCACAACGTCTGCACCCCGCAAAAGCTGGAATGCTTTTTGCAAAGATTTGTCGCTATGCGAACTTTCCGACGGTTGGATCGATTTCCCGAACCCTCAGTTGCATGATTTCGCATTCAGCTTGTCGTGGATACTGTTACCATACTTGTATAATGTTTTTTCAAATCAAACTGCTTGAGTATTGTATGATAATAGCGTGACTCGGTAACTGTCGCACATATGTTATTAACCAAATGCTGTGATTTCGAATTCTCAGCAATGTATGAAGCTCAGAAGGTTTGGGAATATCAAATGTATTATAATTAGTAATTCTCATAAATATTTAGCATAGTGCTTGGTTACTGTAACAATGCATTTGTAATCTGACCATGAAAACTATACTTTCATTCGAACTGGTAATCTTTAATTTAAATGAATTTCCACATTTTGGGTGAGGGAAATATACGGAGGGAAGAAAGTTGGAGATCAATGGGAAAGAAGATCCAATGCAAAACTGATGAACTTATAAGCAAGATTTAACAAGAAGAGCAGCTGAGAAAAGTAGCACAAAATAGGATGGAGTGGAAGAAAATGCATAACAAAGCATTTCGTCGATGTAACTTGTTCTGGGAATGCAAGTTTAATATAAAAATTGGTTTTCACAGTTCTTGCGATGATACCATAAGCTTCCGCAATTGCTTAAACTGCTATACGTAATCATTTGTTGTCACGCGATTGAACAATTTGAGGTGCGCCTGATGAATTACAAAATCAATGACACTCTATGGCTATTTACAGTAATGCTGCAAATAATAATCAATCGAACATTGACTTGTTCCCGCATTATTTGCTAGCGAATATTTGCTTTACAAAATACAGCTAAGGTACAACATTTTTTATTAATAACTAAGGTATTTATATAGTTTTCCAACAATATCAACTATTGCACAAAAATAATACTCGTGTGGTGAATTCTCATTAGCTTTTTTTCTTAATTTTCAACTACCACATATCACATCTTTTTCTTCTGGGATTCATTTTACTACCGAGTGGGCAATTGAAGACTTCGGAAAACTCTGGGGTATTTTGTACAATGGCATTGATTCGTACGTCGTTTGGAGCATGATCATCCAATTGATTGATGAGTTGTTCAGCGTCAGATCCTTCGGAAATACACCACAACTAAAAGTAACCATTCAAACTGAAATTCAGAAACTTCTTCCTACAATTTTACTCACGTGTGCTAGGGAAAGAAAAAATAACTGCTCACTTGTGAATTCAGTTAAACCAGGTAACTGATATTCGGATCCTTTTGTCTTTAAGTAATGTTTTAAGGCGTAATAAGCCATCCTTACCCCTCCGTTATCAGCCATATTTTCATTTAGAGTATTGCTGCCGTTTATCTGAAAAATACAATAAAAACAATAGGTTCCATATCTATAAAAGTTCAATACCTTAAAGTACAGATCGCGGATTCTTATCGTGAAATTTTCGTATTGGTGTACGAAGCATTCGGATTTTTCTTTGAAGTTTGCTATAGACTGCTCTGTCCACCAATCTCTAAAGTTGGATTTATCGTCATACCACCTACCGGTTTTATCAAATCCATGGATTATCTCATGACCAATGATGGTACCAAGCCCACCATAATTTAAAGATCTGAGAACAATATATATAAACCTTTTTTTGATGAAAAAATTAAGCGGTACTCACGTTAATCCTAAATGATACGCCGGAGTGTTCAATATGGACCAAGGCACGGTTATAGAACTGATCAACAACTAAAAATCATTATTCTGTACATTTAAGAATCAGTGTCAGTGTACCTACTGAGTGGATCGTAGTAAGCGTTGACTTCGCTGACGCTACCATAGTAAGCTGACGTCACTTGATTCTCAATTTCTCCACTGAAGTAAGATTCAAAATCTTTGACAACTGAAGCTTGGACAATTTGTATCAGATTGTCTAAATAGGAGTCCTGTCTGATTTTAAGCTGTAATAAAATTGCCGTTGATACATAGCAATCTAGATTTATCTCTATCAGCTGGAAACAATGAAATTTTCACTTTCAAAATGATTTTTTCAACCTGTTGGTACATAAAGTCAATTCATCTTCTATATGCTGAAACTCTACTAAAAATAAGTCTATCTAGATGGGCTATTAAAACATCTAGAGTGTTTTAATATCACTCTAGATAACAAACAAGTGTTATATCTCCAAATTTCCACTTAGATTAGCTTTGCAAACAAAATTATTTGATTTATAATAAGTACCTGCTAAAAGAAGTAATGAGGAAACAAATGCTTTGAAATTTTAATTATTACATCTGATTAGAGATAAATTTTATCATGAGTATACCCCTGAGTATTCACTCATAACATGTGTTTTGTTAGTAATCCAATTGGGAGCGCCAATGTAGACCTGCATTGCGTGAAGTTTCCTGATGGCAGTCTCTCTGGTGGTATCGTCAATCCAGTCAATAATTTGGAGTCTTTCCAAAAAAACGTCACGTAATGTTTGGACGAATTCTTCTACCTAAAATTAGACGTACGAATCACGTGTTCTGACTGTTATTTTGGAGCCAAAACGATTATGACTCATATTAGTACCCCAGGTTTCGTTTCGGTTAAAAAACCTTCGGTGATTATTCCAAAACTAACCGCGGAATTAAAATGTTCCCCAGTCGTTGTAATACAATCTTGTAAAGTGCTAGAAATTTTAAAGTAAAATTAGTTATTGCGTATATTTTGGCAAAAGAAATGTTACCTTTTCGAAGTTGAATAAAGTAAAAAGTTTAATGTTTGAGCAATATCATCTGTTGTGTTCGCAATCATCAAAAAAACAGCTCTCCACCAAGCAAATAGCTCCAGCATAACATCAGGAATTTTTGCCAGTAACAATGGTGTAGCGACAATATAGGATAACTCGTTTTGGAAATAATGTACTACATCGCTTCCTGTAAAATTCAATGTTTTTCCAGTTACTTCTTTGTACAATGTGGTTATGTAACTTCTCCAATCTTGCCCTGTTGCAACAGGTGGTAAACCATTTTCTTTCAGCATAGCGTTTGTCAGATTTTGCAAATCATCAAGGGAGATGGTTCTCAATTCCTCCTTCCGAATTTCGTATTCCTTTCCACCACCAACAAGTTTCTTTGCCTAAAACAAAATAAGGTTTTTTTCCAAAAAAAAAATTATAAAAAAGCGATTACCAAGAAGACTTCTAACGTCATATTCCAAATTGCATCTGATGCTTTACTGAGTACCCTTCGGTAGCTAGTTTTCGGTTCAAGAGCAAGCACCGCGCTGATAACATGTATCACAGCACGCTTATATTCTTCTTGCAGTATGTGAGGTAAATTCAATTTATCGTATAAGGTGAGGGTCTCATCGGTAAATAGTCTGAAAAAAATAGACCACAATTAATGGAATTGTTACACTCGATCTTTTTTTTACGTACTGCGGTATCTTTGGCGGCTCCAATTGTGCTACTATGTGAATTTTGCCCCCGTCATTAAGAACATTAACAAACAAATCGATACCAAACGTTTTCTTCAAACCAACTGCCGTCTTCACCCAATCGAAAGTGAAGGTGTGCCATCTGCTTTGTGGCAAAACAAACATTCTGGGTACTTTTGGCAAACCAGCTCGTTGCAGGTGTTTGTACATTACGGAATATCCCAATTCTTCCCTTTTTGCTAAAAATGTAATTAAGACAATCAATTGGTTTGGTGACCAATTAGTTATGATAATTCCATTCAAACTTTTAACCACCAACCTTGATCTTTGCACGCTTTATAAAACTTCCTGACTAGCTGGACCGGAGGAGGATCTTTTTTGCCAATCGGTTTCTCCAGAAACTGTTGTATTATGTGATTTAACCGGTACGTCATGCGATTGAAGTTAGTGTATTCGTCCAATGGTTCCGCATGTCCGAGGTTGACTTCTTCGAACTTGTTACATGCGAACTTGTAAAAATTGTCGCATGGGTCGTAACTTTCGTCCATTGAAGATTTGAGGGCCGCGGCGCTTTGAAGACATGCTTTGGTGGTACAGAGAGGAGTCCCATTCAGATTAACTGCGAAAAAGATGAATGAACAATCTTAATCTAGCATGTTATCCTGATAAGGTGCATCTAGAAGGCCATGCAATTTAGTTTTGAAATTCACTAGTGCTGCCAACGTAAAAATCGCTTTGAAAACCTTCTAGACTGTTAGACTAGATAATACGGTGACTATCAATGTTACAAATCAAACTCACCATATACTGAGAGTATTCCAATTAGGGTGATTAATATTATAATAACGGCCAATAAAGCTGCTAGCGTCCATTTGAATCGGTTTTCTTGGCTAGAACTGAAAGATATGTGCATTTTTAATTATACAAGTCTCTCGTAACTTCTTTTATGAAAACATGGATTTCAGCGCTTCTAGATCTTAATAGTTTACAATTATTAACTATACTGAGTGTACCCTATATTCTGGTCATTATTATTGAGAAAATACTCCAAAACTGCTGAAAATAACACTGAAGATTAATAAAAGAAAATACAATTTTACATCAGAAAATGAATACATTATTTTGTGATTCAATTAAAAATTCAACTTAGTTCTAAAGTGAATGGGCACATACTTTGCAGTAAGTGCGACAGTGAAAACTGGAGTGGTTTATCTACTGGAAGTTGCAATTTTTTATTTTGTTCAATAAACAATGGCAATTAAAAGCAATTGCCGGCTTCAATGGTATAATTACTTAACTAAGCCATGTGTGTTCTGGGAAATTGAGAACATGTTGCAGTGTAAATATGCCGAAGAATTCTATAAACGAAGCTATATATAGCATGGAAAAACATAAACAAATGCTAAAAATAAGATTATCTAACAGTTAATGCCTTAATATACATTAATACATATTTTTATTGATTTTATGTTGTTATAAAATGCTAAACAAAAATCTGAAAAATAAATATTAATATTATACGTATATTACGTACCCTTTCGCCCCCCTTGGTACATATTCCACCTCGTTCGCCATTCCAACACAATCAGCTGCTCCTTACCAGAAAACCACTGCGGTAAATTTTCACTTCAACACATTTTCAAAAACACACGATACGAAAACAGATAAGTCACTGACAACCGAGGCTATGCAACTACTCGTTTCATTTCTGCTTCTATTTTAGACTATTACATGGTACGTCCAAGCGAAGGCCACAAGAATTAATTTTGCCCATTATATACCGCCATGTGCCATTGGAATTATTTAAATATTCATTGGCGCGATGGGACCGCTCAATAGATTTCCTGGGGGAAATGATGACAAATGTTTTAAATAAAATATTAGTTCACTAATAAAGCCTTTTAAATCATCAGAAAAAAATAATTTAATAAATGCAAACCTTTATTACTTTTTCATTTAAAAATACCAAGAAGCTGTTTTTAAGAGAATTATGTTAATCCTTTGTGCTAATTCATTTACTAAACCGGAAACGGTTAATTTTGCAGGTGAAAGTGGGATAATTATTTCAAGTCAAGGTTAGATCACGAATGAATGCTTAAAATGAGCAAATACAATAAAAAGTAGGTACACTATCAAATAATAAACAATTCAATATAGCGTTTTGTGTACTGCATATTTATTAACTACAACATTATGTACATTAAATCAGGCTCAACAAGGACGACAACATTGTTTCAATGGATTCAATGACCGTAGGCAGGGTAGCCCAGTGTTTTCACGGCGAAACCGAGGCCTAAACTGGGACCGAAACCATGTTCCCCAAAGATCCCTGGATCAGCTTGTATCAGTGTTACTATCAGCATTAAAATGGTTATCTGAAATCCTGAAAGAACGAATGTGATACACCAAATAACCAATACACCAAAGCATCAAAGATCTTCACCTCAAGTATGAAAAACATCAAGCATAGAATTCAAGATTGGAATTGCCAATGACTTCCAGACAACATTTGATGTGATGTTTTAGAACCAATATATTTGTGAGTGGAAAATTCTGAGTATATTTATGTGTTTTGAACTTTAATTCAATGTTACGGTAAATTGCAGGGCACAATAGCGTTTAAACGAAGCAACAATTGTGAAGATAGAATTGTAGTCCAAACCTTGAAATGTATTACATGCATTAATTGCTTATAATTATATCGATGTAAATTAATAAAGAAAGAACTAACATTAAAAATTTGAATACACTTAAATGAGTAAGTAGTTCATACAATTAAACACAATTAAAAGAAAATGGTTCTTTTCTTTGGTCAATGATAAGTGGAAAACGCGTTGCTGGTATTTTAATTGGAAAAATCTCTAATAGTTTGGATTAAAGATTACACTCGAAAGAAAATATTTGTGAGTGGAAAATTCTGAGTATATTTATGTGTTTTGAACTTTAATTCAATGTTACGGTAAATTGCAGGGCGCAATAGCGTTTAAACGATGCAATAATTGTGAAGATAGAATTGTATTCCAAACCTTGAAATGTATTACATGCATTAATTTCTTATAATTGTGTCGATGTAAATTAATAATGAAAGAACTAACATTAAAAATTTGAATACACTTAAATGAGTAAATAGTTCATACAATTATACACAATTAAAAGAAAATAGTTCTTTTCTTTGGTCAATGATAAGTGGAAAACGCGTTGCTGATATTTTAATTGCAAAAATCTCTAATAGTTTGGATTAAAGATTACACTTGAAAGAAAATATTTTTGAGTTGAAAATTCGGTGTGTATGTGTTTTGAACCTGAATTCAATGTTACGGTAAATTGTAAAGCACGATAACGTTTAAACGATGCAATAATTGTGAAGATAGAATTGTAATGCAAACCTTCACAAATTAGAGAACAAAATTGGGAGGTAATTGCAGGTCTTGCTTTCAGCGAAGATGAGGATGAAGATCTCCTGGACATTGAAGCTACTGTTTTGCCTTCTAATCCTGTGTGGGAGGAAGTTAATAATAGAAAAAAAATATTTCCTTTCAGTCGAAAAACTGATGTTCAAGTAAATATATCACCAACTATTACAGTAATTGAATCTGTTTCCCTTTTTGTAAATGATGACGTTTTGGGAATGATTATTGAGCAGACAAATTTGTATGCAGAGCAACAAAAAATAATAAGATGCACCCAATGCAAAACATCCATTGCAACCTCATTCAAGATTGAAGAAATGGTTTGATACTTCTGAAGCAGAAATCAAAAAGTTTTTCGGCCTTCTTCTTTGGATGGGACTATGCAGATGTGGTGCCATAGAGCAATATTGGGCTGATGATCCTTTGTTCATAAGTCCAATTACCGAATTAATAAATCCAACCTCTTATTGATGCATTGAAAACCAATTTTCAGCTAGTGTACATCCCAGGTTTAGACGTTCTTATTGATGAAACTCTTGTACCATGGAGGGGAAGGTTGAGGTTTCGTCAATATATCCCAAGCAAAGCACATATGGCATCAAATTATTTAAACTATGCTCGATCAATGGGTTTACATATAATTTGGCTGCCTACGGTGGAAAGAGTGAAACAGGGGAACGAGATGTTGGTTTAGCGCAAAAGGTATGTGAGGATTTGATGAGTACATTGTCAAATGAAGAAAGAACCCTGTATGTCACACAAGTTATGAGCTTGCAGAATCCTTCCTGAAAAAGAAAAGCCTCTTTTTGTAATTGAAGCTCTCGTTTTGTAATTGAAGATATTCTTTGACTCTGTGAGCTGAGAAATTAATAAACCTTGTCGACTGTTTTAATCCAGTTGTGTTGCTCCAAGAAGATTTATTTGCTTTTGTCTCCTGTTCTTGGACCATCTTTTTTGGGGTGTGGCAGCTATTCATTGCTATTCTATTTTCAATACCGAAACAAATCATTCGCTGCAAATTATAAAATTTTAATTTATGTCACATCTGCCATACTGCAGATCCTAAAGTAAAGATTAGGTAACAACAGAAAGATAAAGCTAATAGGATAAGTTGTATTGATGAAATCCTTACTAGAGAGCCTTTGACCAAAATGAACACTAACAATAAGTGTAATCTTTTTGCAGAAGTTGATTATCGTTCCATGCGTAGTGGAAGCATTGAAATTTAATTTTTTTCTTTTTGTATATGGAGTAAGAATTGAGGACCCCTTTAGTTCTAATATTATTCAATCAACGGAGTGGACAACATTAAGGAATAAATTTCGAAAATATTTCCTTTTTTGAGAGTATTTATAATAGAATTATTAAAAATTATAATTCGTTTTCATGATTTATATCATTTTTTGTCTTTTTTCGTATTGATAGTGTTGGTGCAATAGTTTCGCGAACACACTGTACCTAAATGCCGCTGTAAGGTTGACTTATCGAAATGTTATTTTTTCAGGCTTTAGAGTCGTGATAATTACTTCGTTTGGATAGTGACACTACAGTGGGGCGAAATGAGTGACATAGGGGTGGAAGTTGGCCAGAAAATGAGGGTAAGTCGTCGAAAAAGCAGCTATTTTCGGGTCGTGACAAAAAGTTAGGTTATGTCACAGATGTTATTTTTGATTTTAGTCCGCTATAAAGGCCAAATTAATGGAATTAGAGTGTTATGTCGGTAAGAATGATGTTAATTCTAAGTTTAAAAATAGGAATAAATTAGTTAAGCTGTAAGAAATTGTTGTATGTTACGGTGCATTTTTTAATTAGATGACGAGCTACCGGACTACATTATGGTGATGGTAGCGAACAAACGGACGAAATCGCAAATGAACGAGGACTTACAATTATTTTTAGGCTCTAAAACGTCTACGTTTGTCGACTGGTTGCATATAGTTCTCAAAAAGTTGAAGGAAGTTCACGTTACGAATCCCAGTAAGTTTTCCTTTCAAGCGCCTTAAATGTCCGTTAAGTGCGAAAATGTTTTTAGATGTCTACAAAAAAGCTGTTAAAAGAAAAATCGAAGATCCAGAATTGGAGAAACACGTCAAGAAAGAGAAGAAAGAATCGAAAAACAAGAAAAATAAAAAGAAAGAAGATAACGTTAGTGTTAGCGTTAAAGAAGAAAACACTAAATCGCTAACGGACGATCTACCGATGAATATTACCAAATTGGCTGAAAGCAGAAAGGTGACGATCCAAGATACCATGTCTTCGATAAATGACGGGGACAGTTTCGATATTCCAACTATTACCGAAGTTAATTCTTCGAGCGAAACGGAATTGCGAATATTGGAGAAACAAATTAAGAGTGCTAAGAGTAGATTAGGTGTCGTCGTTGACAGTGAATCGGACGAAGAATTTTTAAATATTAAAGCGGAACCAGGTAAGATTAATAATTAAAGAACATTTTTTAAGTGTAAGATTTCTTTTTATTTAGTTTCACAATATTATTTCTTTTTCTATTATTGTAGAATTTTAATAAACATATCAGTGTTTTAAAATACATTTCTCCCTAAGATAATTTTATAAAAAAAAATTATTTCATGCTACAGGTACTTACAGGTATTTTTTAGAAACAGTTTATATATACACCCAATTCTGTTTTTACAAGGTCTCTTCTCACGGTTTTTGCATGGTTTTGATTTAACACGGTTTACAACAAAAAAATTCAATCCCTTTTTAGCGCGGTTAAAAAATCTGATTCAAGTTTTAGATTTTTTTAAAAATTATTGCTGTTAAAATTATGCCGTTTGTTAAAATTATTGTTCTACAAATGTATTTTGGGGAATTCGGAGAAATGGAACGGAAAGACATTTCTTTAGAAACGAAAATCAAAATTTTCGATCGACTTTAAAATGGAGAAGGTTCAACGTCTGTCTCTAGGTAAAATTTTTGGTTTGAACGAAACTACAGAGAAATGAAGCTGCAATTAGGCAATCTGTAGTTTCTGGAACAAAACTCTGCTAAATCTTCATCATACAATAGAGATTCTATTAAAGAAAAAATGGAAAAGAAATGGTAATATGTATACAGAAAAATAGCCAAAAAAGGATACCAGTAGACGGAAACACTATCAAACAGAAAGCAATAAGAATTTACAAACAGATAAAGGAACAACTTCTTCATCGTCGTGATCAACTCATGATTAGAGCTTTTCTGCAAGCACAGGTTGGCTAACGGGATTTCTCCAAAGACATACACTTCATAACATAAAGATCAAGAGCGAAATTGCTTCTGGAGATGAGAAGGCTACCAAAGAATTTCCTCCGAAACTTTCAAAAATAATTGCCGATGGTGGATACGTTCCAGATCAGGTCTTCAATGTGGACGAAACTGGTCTTTTCTGGAAGCAAATGCCGAACAGAACATATGTGGCCAAATAGCAAAAGAATGCTGGTGGTTTCAAAGCACAGAAAGATCGAGTTATATTTTTGTTTTGTTGTAACGCTTCAGGAGACCGGAGACTGAAACCCTTGCTCGTCAATCGCGCACTGAAACCTCGAGCAATGAAAGGTGTCGATTTTGATATATTACCGGTTTATTGGATGGCAAATAAAAAAGCTTGGGCTTGACTAAAATAATGGGGATAAATTGGGTAATGGGATCGTTTCTGATGAAAAGGTTTCCTAATTTATTTGCAAGTTGGAGTCCTGAACAAACTTGCAGTGAGTTGAACTGGTTCATCACTATCACTGCTTTCTGTAAATTCAACATTCTGTAGGGCAACCTGTATTATTTCGTCTTCGCCAAGAACTTTGTCAACTAGCAGTTCATCGATGTCTTCAACAGCCAAGTCATCAAAACCCTCTCCACCAACTGCGTCTGTCAAAGTGATTGTAGAGGGATACTCGTTCGTATTTGTAGCCACATAATTGTTATGTCTCTATTTTTTCTGTATCTTTTCCTCTTCTTGTGTCTAATCGCTGTCGATGAACCAATTCTTCCCTTCTGGCTTCTCCTTTAGTTTGCGTTTGTTTTTCATTATTAGTAATTTTTGTTCTCATGAGGTAGGTCATTTTTACAACTACCATCCCATTTCCTGTTTGTGTTTCTTTCATTATAAGTACGCTTTCCACCTTTATGTCCAGCTTCAACTCTTGTCGGAGGAACTGCTCTACTGCTTGTTTCTCTTCTCCTCCCGTGAAGTTGATGCCTGTAATAACGATGTTATTTTTCTTCCCTCCTTTTTTGCATTTCTACTCTTTTCTCTAATGAATCTACTTTCTCTTGCAGTTCCC
>JAWQRJ010003223.1:0-12353 GCA_033557515.1 Diorygopyx duplodentatus | reverse complement strand
AGAAAACAAATGCGTTAAAGACTTATATTTAGGTTAACATAATGTAAGTGTTACAGTTTTTGTTGTAACTCATAAACGGGTTTATGTAGAACTATGATTTGTATACTGAAAGAAAGCTGAAAGTCCAACGTTACCAACTATTATATTTTTTGAAAAATATATTAGTTTTTTATAAAAAAATAAATGCGTTGAAGAATTATTTTTGGGTTAACATAATGTAAGGTGTTGCAGTTTTTGTTGTAGCTTATAAACGGGTTTGTGTAGAACTATGATTTATGTACTAAAAGAAAGCTGAAAGTCCAGTTTTCAATTGGTTATAATAATTTTTGAAAAATATATTGGATTTTTTACAAAAAAAAAACAGGTGCGTTAAAGAATTATTTTTGGATTAAAGTAACATAAGGTGTTACAGTTTTTGTTTATAACTCATAAACGGGTTTGTGTCGAACTATGATTTATATACTGAAAGAAAACTGAAAGTCCAGCGTTTTCAATTGGCTATAATAATTTTTGAAAAATATATTGGATTTTTATAAAAGAAAGTAATGCCTTAAAGATTTATTTTTGGGTTAAAATAATGTAAAGTGTTACAGTTTTTGTTTATAACTCATAAACAGGTTTATGATGATTTATATACTTGAAGAAAGCAGAAAGTCCAACGTTTTCAATTGGCTACAACAATTTTTGAAAAATATATTGGATTTTTTAGAAAACAAAATGCGTTAAAGGATTATTTTTGGATTAAAATAATGTAAGGTGTTACGGTTTTTGTTGTAACTCACAAAAGGGGTTCCTGTAGAACTATGATTTATGTACCGATAGACAGCTGAAAGTCCAACGTTTTCAATTGGCTACAATAATTTTTGAATCAACTGGTGTGGATCACTCACACTACTTTCTCTTTCCTAACACCTAGATGAAAAATGGTTTTATCTAACTAAAACACAGAGAAATTTCTATATAACATCCGAAGAAGAACATCCATACAGATCCTGCCAAAGCAAGAGATTGCTTTTGTAAGAAAATGTGGACACCAAACAGCCCAGATTTTAATATATTGGTTTTCGGTTTTTTCAATTCCATTCAATCGATTCAGAATTAAGTATACGAAAGCATATTGGGATACAAATTGGGAAAGTTTAGATAAGGTTTTTTTTGTCATTTCAATTAACTATGGAATCTGCATTATTACAAAAGGGTGTACAACTACAACACATAAGTAAAATGAAGTTAAGACGAAGTTAAGACGAAGTTCGACTTTAATGACTTGTATAAAATGTGACGAAAACGCTGTTACTACAGCGCAGGAATGTTTGCAGAATAATGTTTAAAATGTGTTAATATAATTTATATGACCAGATGCAGCACCGTCTGCTACAGGTCTCAACGATACCTATTTTCTATAGAGTTGCAAAAAAATTCTAGAGAACCCTTCATTAATGATTGATACATAACTGCCCCATTAATGCCCCTTTGTTTTCTATATTGTTAACTAGCAACTTTTTGTGCTTTCACTACCGCAATTGTGCTTTCACTACCGCAAGCCATTCCTATTATTACTGCAAAATTCCGTAATTACGTTAAAAATCGAAAAAAATAAATTTGTTCAAACAAATTGTTTACATTTTTCAGAATTTTTATTTTGTTTATTTTTTTGACGCCGTAGTAACTGCTTACAACCTAAAAAAATCATAAAATAATAAGCTTTTTAAGCTGTTATTTGAGACTTGAGAGGCGTTGGGTAAAGGTTTAAATGGAACTTGTGAGTTAATTACTAAGTCACCTAAGAAAAGTAACTACCTTTGTAATTTTTCCCGATGTTGCTGCAGCTATTACTTTAACTCATTAAATTCTAAAGAGCAAACGAGCTAAAAGAGCTTTACAACCATGTATTTCCCAGCCCGTAGGTGTGAGCTTTCGCAAAAAAATTGTTTGGCCAACGCTGAAAAACGCTTTTGAAACAGGCGCGTGCTCCCTTTCAGAGAGCGAGGCATCGCGAGGTACAAAATAAAAAAAAACAAGGCCGTCCGTTATTATTTTCCCTCGCGTTTTTCTCTCCTCCCAACAGAAGCCGCTCGCGCTGGGCCTGCTAGATGTTATCGCGCTACAGGTGGCGCCTCAAAACATTTTTCGCACGAGCAAAAAAAACGACTCCTTTGTGCGTGATATTTCATTCGAGATTTACGGGCAAAGTTTTAAGTCGAGGGGGGAGCCGAGTGAACGCCGTCCGAAGTCCGCATTGTGTACACCGGATGGTAATATATTGCGGGTGTCCTCCGAGGACGACGTCGCGACGCTACCAGATCGAGATGGACGCCCTATCCGACGCCCGAAACTGCCCCCCCACCCCACGCCCCTTTTCTACCCCGTAAGTTCGCCCACCCGTGCGCTCAAAACTTTTACTCCGTCGGCCAAGAATCGTAATTTGCAGAGAAGGTGAACTGATAATGGGCATCTGTGTGTGCGGTGATGTAACGTTGCAATTAATCGTTGGAAGGAAAAGAGGAACAAAATAAGTCTCGAAATAACCTCTGCTAATATAAATTATAAATAATTTATGAATTCTGGCTTCATTTTGAACAGTTCTATGGCCCTTAAATATATTATTGTTACATAAATGTAATCAAATTGATTATTTTAAGAGTACCTTTTTCCAGTTTTCTGTCAGAGTGCCAGAGTTGTATTACTATTTTAATGATTATCTATGTTTGTTATTTACTACTAACTTTAGTTTCGAAATGTTCGCTAACCAGTTTAATTTATCAAACATACACTGCAACCGCATACCACTCAGATTTGTTGACGCTTACATAAACAGTATCCGCATTATAGAACATCTATCTAAATTGCCGAATTACAGCACACTAGGGCTTAACAGCGATTTAATTCATTTATGTGTTATGATTACACCGTATTTAATGTGTATTTAGTCAACATTACGTATGTATGTATGTTCATGCGAATGTTGATTATAACTTAGCCCTTTATATGTTATGTGAAACAATATAGTCATGTTCACCTCTTTAATTAATGTTGCGTTAGTGAAATTGGTCAAACTCAAATAAGACATACAATGAAGCATTTATTGATTATATTCCTTTGCTATCGAGAGCCATTTTTCACTGTAATCAAAAATGCGGAGCAGAAAGCGAGTTTTTTTTTCCGTTAAAACCGCAAAAGCGCTGAAACAAAAAGAAAGGAAGTCGGGTCAGTTCGAAATTGGAATATCCCGGTTCAAAGAGAATTGGAGGGTCCCGACTGTAGGCGGTTATGAATCGATACTATAGTTCTATTGTTTCGATCATTGGGATCAGTTAATTAACTGTGGGTCCCTTTATCCGGCCGTATAGCTTTTTGTGCCGTTCAATAATGGAAGTGGTGGGAGGCTGATCCGCGGTTAACTATACATACTAAATTCCATACTTCGCCGTCCATAAAAATGTGATATTTAAATTGCCCCGCCCGAACGCCTGTTTACCATGGCTCAACTAAACGGTCAGAAATTTCATTAAAACCTCAATATTCATTGTGTGTGCCGTTGCGCCGTATTTACGGGCGCATGTTAATGAGGCCGTGTTTTATGGGCGGAAATTTAAATGACCACTAAAGCCCTGTAATATAGCTGATGTAAAACACGGTAATAATAAAATGTTAGTTAATTAATAATATTTATAACAATAAAGAAGTACTTAGTATTAGAATACGTTTATATATTTTAAGACCGTCTTACAATAATAACATTTATATACATTTTTGTTCAAGTTTTATTGCATTCATACATATGACAATTCAGCCTGCTAGATTGGATAGTTTTGGTACGTCCACCAAAATACCTGTTAATCAATCAAGAACAGATTTTTTATTATTTATAGCTATTTGAAATATTTAAATACGAAATATTTCGGGTGTTTTAATTGAATAGTAAACATGCCTATTGGTGTTTACTATTGGCAAATAAGTATTTTTTATGACCTGATAGAGGTTCAAACACTCCTTCAAATAGTCGTTTCTGTTACAGGGTTCATTAGTAAACATTTAAAACCGAATATTAAAGCTTTCAAATTAAATGAACATTTTATCCCAAAACTACAAAAAAAATCCTCGAAACGTCACGTTAGACAATTTCTAAATTTTAGTGAAACACAACCCAATTTAATTAATGACCGAAAGAGTGCACTTTCCAAATTAAAACCCAACACCCTATTTCCAAATCGTTGCACCCGTAGTCACTAGTAAGTATAATATTTATTGAATACGACTAATCTACACTATACAGTATTATACCTAAAGGCAAAAAAACGTAAAATCAAATAACGAAATAAATGATAAAAAAATAAACAAGAATAAAAAATAGAGAGAATACATAAATAAACAACACCAAAACTATAATTTAAAAATTAATTCACCACAAAATGCACATAAATGCATATAAAATAAAAATTGTTTAATTATATACGTCAGAAGACAATATTCAGTAACCAACGCTACCCCCACAGTAGAGTCCGCCCCGGGGCCTTCTCTTGTGGATACGCCAAAATACAAATGGAGTGTAAACTATTAAATTAAAACGCATTTTAGTCCTCCTGTATAAATTCCTCCATAACGGAAGCATAGCGCTGAACTAGAATTGGTTAATTCAGCATATTGTATAACCATATTGAGCACCGGTATTTTATACCGGTGCTCAACGGCCTTCTTTTGGGTTATATTTAGCTTACTACGAAACGGTGTTAAATTATTTCTACGCTGCGTGCAATAATCGTGTCCATCCCAATTTCTTGGCGAATATGTAGAAATTAATATCTGTATAAGATAACAGTTCATAAATGTCCGGATTATACATTTATGTACATTGGGTATGTGTATTGTTTGCACTGTAAGAAAACCATTCAGATAACATCTTTACTTCGACGATTTTTTCTATAATACCATGACGCCTAGTCTTTAAAATAAAATGAATTGAAGGTGTATTCATTTGCTCAGGTTTCAGTTAAACATATAAATTTTATTTCAAATTCTTTAAATTCACATACCTAGATGCCACTTTCGAATTTGTGGGGCTCTACACTTAAATATAGAACATCGAGAACTTATTTAACAATTTGCCATTTACTCAGACTATTATCACTAGAGTACGGATTAAAAAGCATTAAAAATAGTGGAAAAGGCATTTTTAAGCTTTTTAATAAGACAAAATTATTTCTGTGTGAAACACGAAATTATTAAATGTGCATTAAAAATTCCATTTTAATGTTCTGTCGTAGATCACTTGCACAACAATGCTTTTATCATTTGAAAAACTTCTTTCGGCATCAACACTGGTTATAGGTGCATATTTAAATTCGAAATGTAACTGTCAATGGAGTCCAATCAAGAATTCTGATTTGTTTAGAAAGAAATGGAGAACGATTTGATTACTTTCTTTAGTAATTTATGTCTTAAATTACCATAAAATAAGTTAAAACCATAGCTACATTATGTTGTCTAGAACTAAACATGTGAAATATCTTGATAACTCGATTTTCAAATGATACATGCATTGATTTTTCACCCTAAATATGAAATCAACCAATATGAATTCAATTCAACCAATTGGGTCGGTTGATTTCATATTTCAACTAATTGGTAGGCAACTCAATTTGCAACAAACGAATGCATTGTCAAAGGATCGCTTTTGCAGCAATAGCTCGAAAAACCTTCAATAATCAGAAAAGGACACATTTTAGGTATAGGGAAACCCAATACCGCTTAACGAGGATTTTAATTCTACATTCAGTAAGATAAAAATAATTGGTAAGTGCCATTTAAAAAAAATCACTTTTTGTCATGTAAAGTTTGAAAATTTAATTTTGTAAAGAACGTACGTAAATGAATGTCCCGCGTGATGTATTTCTGAAAAGTTCAATGTCTCAACTAATGGTTAATGAAGTATGAACATTATCGCATAAGTCTAATTATGAAAATTCGAATTTTCAAAATGTTGCTGCGGTTGCATAATTTTTACGAAAAATTATGTAAAAATTAAATTAACAAAGCTGTTGCCAACTTACGGTAAAACGGGAATCGCCAGCTTATTGAAAATATTTTTATCTTTTAGCTCTTTTAGCTTTATAATAATAATACTATTCCCTAACTTCCCTAAATTCCATAACTTAATTATACCTTTTAAAAAGATATTTTGTCAACTAAAATATAGAAAATATTAGATTAAACATCGTTGTTCCTTTCACCCCGCTTGCTGTATCGAAATCCAATTGGAAATGTTTTAAAACTGCTTTGAAAACTGCAAAAGCTTCTTACATCCAATATTTATATATTTCGTAACTTCGGTGGACGATATTTGCTAAAGTAAAAGAAATACATCGACAGTTCCCAATAGAAAAAGAAAGAGCAGTTAATTCTCTGTAGAAAATCGTCAAGAATATGTTTTTAAATCGAACAATTTAAGAGAAAAACAAGAGATTACAACACCTTACAATTTTATCTCACAATATTGGAAGTACAAGAAAGTTTTTATGATAAAAAGTAAAGAACGAATAATTTTAGTACAAAGAATCTAGTGAAGTTGTTTTGAATTACCAAAATTTTGAAGAAATTTTAAAAATTACATAGACAAAATACAATTTTATTTTCTGCCCAACGGAAACATCTAATTTTTGCTGCTTTCGTAACTTTGCTTAAAGATATCTGCTGAAGTAGGGGAGGTGGATAAAGAATCTTTTATAAGAACAGAAAGATATGTTAATTCTCTGTAAGAAATTACATATAAAATATTTATAGCACCAATAAGTTAAGAGAAAAACTAGAAACTGCAGAAAGATACAGTTTTGAAAAATATGAAAGAGACGGGAAATTTTTGTAAGTTAAAAATAATTAGCAAATCGTGTTATGTAGGAAACTTCCCTACAATTCCCTTTATATTCTGTTATTTTGAGAGAAATTTAAAAAATCGTCAACCTTATAGATATATTTTATATTTTCATCTTCCATAATTTTGATTAAACATTTCTCCTAAAATAGAGCAGGTAGATAAAAAATATTGAATAAAAAAGCAAAGACCAGTTAATTTTCTGTAAGAAATCGTCTAGAATATGTTCTTAAAACGAGTAATTTAAGAGAAAATCAAAAAATTACAACACGATTCAGTTTTATCTAAAAAATTTTTTTTTTCATATAATCAAAGAAATCTCTGGAAATATTGTAAGTACAAGAAAATTTGGAGATGGAAAAAAAGCACGAGTAATTAATTGTTGGTGCAAAGACCGTAATAAATATCAAAAATCACACCGACAAGTCAAATTTTTTTTTCTGATGGATGATCTATTTTTTGCAGCTTTTGTAACTCTGATTAAAGATACCTGTTAAAGTAGAGGAGGTAGATAAAAATCTTCAATAAAAAAGCAAAGACCAGTTAATTTTCTGTAAGAAATCGCCTAGAATATGTTCTTAAAACGAGTGAGTTACGGTTTTATTCAAAAAAATTTTTTTCTTGATTGCAACCAAAGATATCTCCGTAAATATTGGAGGTACAAGAAAATTTTGAAGATAAAAAATAAAATACGAGTAATTTTTTATGCAAAGGCCCAAGTGAAGTTATTTTGAACTTGCGTGGTTCAAAAACCAAAATGTATCCGTTTAAAACTCTCTTTCAAAAGTTTTACATTTTCGTCGTCAATTTTCCCTTCAATTCCTTTTTTTAAGATTGAGTCCTAAAAATCCATGACCTTTAAGCAACGACATTTGTTCTTTAGTTGAATTAGTGAAGCAACATATTCACAACAAACATTTGTTTAGAGAATGCAAAACCGCCTTTCAGATTTAAAAAAACAAAATATGGTTTTCTACAGGTTTTCATAAAATGTCTAATCTCACGTGGCCAAATTGAGCTATAAAACTAGATATTTTGTTTAAGATTGATGACCCGTTAGAAAGAAGAAATTACTACTATTTCCTAGATATTTATCAGAGTTCGTGTTCAGTTTTAGTAACTTTTCCTGTAATATCTGGATTGTTTGAACCAGTCTGCGCTGTATGGTCTATAGAACAACATTAAACTAATAAGTTTGATAAGTTTCTAAATTGTTGAAAAACAGTGCTACAATAGGGCAAGAAATAAACAACGCAACACAAAATGAACTGTAACGTATATTTTCCTGCATGGAATGCAAATTTAATTTGTGTTAAGAAGCAGAATGTAGACGTTTAAAACTACTTTTGTTCCTAGTTTAGATTACTTATTTGTGTTTTCACTTCCTCTCGTGAAGAAAAAGTAACGCATTCGGTCCAAAATTTTGATGTTGAGATTTTGATATAACTTGGCGAATCTACGGCTAATAGCATATAACACTTTGGGTTATTGGTCTGTCCATCTTTTATCTTCTCCTTTGCTCTGTTTTGTTTAATAAATTACCCGACGAACCAATTCTTCTTGTCCCACCACTGAACTGTACAAATTGTGTATGCTTGGCTGCCACACTCGTGTGCATTAAAAAAATTATGAAGAAGATGCAAAATGTTTGCGTCTTTATGTATGGCATGATCGATGTTTGGCTACAGAGTCTGTTGCTTCCATGTTTCCTTTTTTGCAATTTATCGACTAACTTTGAGCACAACTGTTTTTTCAGCAAACCTTTTTTCTTTATATCTGCTAAAGCAGAAAAGATAAAAAATACCAGATATGCAGACGTTTGTTTTCAAAACAAAACATAGCTAAACGTTGTTGTAGGCTTTCGCGGCGTTCATATTTTTTGGCTTTCCGGTGATCGCCGCGTCTGTGAAGAAAACATAGTTCTTAATCATGGATAGGGTGATGTAGGTTAAAATCTGTGTGGAATATGATTTTTCTTCATATCTCCTAAACTATGAAAGGATGGACCACAATTCATCCCGATATATCAAAATCTCACCGTCAAAATTTTGGAGCGAATGCATTACTTTCTCTTTATACATATGAGGAAAAGTAAAAATGGGTTTTTGCGACTTCTTGTCTCAGAGTATGCCATACGGTTTATACCTATATCTAATTAAAAAGTGTTTTTTTACATTTAATAAACTTAGAAACAATCTTAGCAATTGTAGAGGCGATTTTTACTGGCGATTTCATTTACAAATATTGTACTAAAATTCATTAGAACGATATTGTATAATGATATAATTTGATTATATAATGTTTTTGAATTCATACATGTATGGGGATGTACGGGAATCTGGGGATATAGAAGGATATTGTTGAAAAATAGTTGATGACAATTTTGAACAATTTCTGTAAAATAGTTCTGAATTATTTCACTTTGTAACTGAATTTTTTCAGTTTAGCTTTAATTTATTAATTTAACGACCGGAAATTCCAATGTCTCCTCGTAACAATAGAATTAAATAATGTCGTATTGAACAATGGGTAACAATACACTAAAAAGTAGTATAGTATATATGTTTGAAAAAGTACTCCCTGAAACGCTATTGTTAGAAATTTATCTGCGAACGTCAAGACGTTGTTTGTACAGGATTTCTACGGTTTTTATTTTCCCCTATAAGCTTCTTACGGGAATTATTTCCAAGTATTTTCCTTTAAGTTTCCAACCCGATATTCTTTCGCCCATACATATTTCATTTCTCCGCTTTATAATGGTGCACATCTGATGATGTAGGTATACCGTTACACCGTTATACCGCCTCCACTTCTATCGATGACAAAGTGATTTTGCAACTGCTACTTCGGGGCCGTAATAGGCGCAATGAAAAATTCAATTTAAATTTTAAGTGCCGACCGAGAATAATAAATAAGCCATTACCGTTGGCTTTGCAAGTTAAATTTCGCGTCATAAAACGCGGTGCCGAATTATTCAATGCCGTACCTAGAGTCCAGAAGTGGCCCCGTTAATGTCGAGAACTCGACACTAGAACAAAACACGTATAATTGGAGATTATGGCTCGTAAAGCGGGCTGTCTATAAAAATTTACATAACCGCCCCTGGGGGTTATATGCCCGAACGGATGCGGGAAATAATGAAGTTGTTGGAACCACCCTTAAATCACACCGTGCAGGGTCATTTGGCCATTGAAGTGTTTTTTTTTGTAATTCGGAATACCGTTGTGAATTTTAGTTATATGCTAACAGTGCTATAAACCAAAAATATAAGTAGAACATACATGTATGTTGGTTACAATTGACGACAACAAAGAACGGTTTGCTGTGTACGTTGAATCGTTGTTTGTTTGGGTCCTTTGAGTTTTGTTAAGCATCAATTTATTTATTTAAATAAATTTTTCACTTAATAGCAAACATTTATTTTACAGTAATCAATTGTCTACAAAACATCAATTATTGTAGGTATTATATAAAAATAGGGAGATAGGAAGATACGAGAGTGGAAATAATGAAGATAGTTAAGAGAATCGGAGTGGAAATGGACCCGACAATATGCATAGATGAAGTAAGAAGAATGGGGAGATTTAAATCCGATAAAAGAAGACCTGTGCTATTGAAGCTGACGACGAAGCAGATAAAAAGGGAAATATTAAAACAAGCAAAGAAATTAAAAGACACGAATATCTGGATTGATGAAGATTTCACCAAGAAACTCCAGGAGGAAAGGAAAGTGTTGATACCCTATCTGAATTGGTTAATGGTAGTTATTCCCATTGTTAAAGTGAATATCATAGCATATAGGTCGGCTTTCTTGTGGGTTTCCAAAGCAAATAAAGTGACATTGTAAATTGCTTTACCCAGTTGCATTATTCTTGATTTCAAGACGAGTTGATTTTTCTGTATATCTTCTATGTTCTGTTTGAACTCATGTATCGCCTGAACTTAGAGTGATATCTGATGTTGATTATTTCCAATAATTTCTTCTTGATTTTTAGATAATTTTTCTATAGATAGCTTCACCGTACCGTTTTGTGTCTTCGTTGTCTAGGTTTCCTGATATGGCCTTTATTAAACTGCCTAAGGCATTTATAGCGCCTCTCGTATTACGAACCTTGGGTAACAGGTGGTTTTGTCCTTCATTCATTAAGTTTCGATTGGTGTGTAGTGCAGATAGCATTCCTCTAAGTTCCTGATGGTGGTAGGTAGCTTCTTGACTTGCGTTGAAAGTTTCCAGCAGTTCTTCACATCTTACGTTCATATTTTGTACTTCCAAAAGGATGGGTTCTACGTCATACTGTACTGCTAATGTCCAAGTCGATTTCTTATTTTCTGCCTTTCCTAAGTATACTGGGAAGAGCGGTCCGTCAATTTTGGTGATTTTTACTTCTGCGTAGCTGGTCCGGAGGACCACGCATCTGGAACAATACTGTGCTTCAGTCTACGTGTGTGATATGTTTGTTAACTCGTGTTAACTTCGACGGTGTCGTTGTCGTTTATTTTGATGATGGTGAATGGGTCTAAGAAAGGTTTTTGAATTTTACTACTTTTAGTTAAATTCTCTACATACACCTTTTCACCAATTTTCCATGTAGTTTGTTTAACTTTGGGCTGCTGCTTTTCCTGAGTTTGTTGTTTTCGATGAGGATCCTTTTCTTTTAGTTGTGTATAGAGGATTTCTTTCTTTATGGCGATAAATCATGTCTTGGCAAGTTTTTTCGTCATAAAACAAGTCCAGAGGATTTCTTGTTTTAGTATGTCCTAATAGTGCTTCAAGTGGGGTCATGTTGGTTGAAGTTGATATGCTGTGTTGATTGTAAGCAATAACTGCCATACGCATCTTACGTTCCTTGGGTATTGCAGGATCGTCTTCAACACATCGCAAATATTCGAGCAAAGTCGAGTGAAACCTTTCGATGTTTGCTTGGGATTCCGGATTTTTAGTAGTTACAAAATGTAATTTTATTTTATGGAGATTTGCCATTTCTTTAATGAGTTCGTTATTAAACTCGGTTCCTTTATCGCTGCAAATTTCTTGTAGTATTCCGTAGTAAGAAAAGTATATTATTAAAGCGATATTGGACGCTTTAATAATAATCTGCAGAATTTTTAGAATCGATTTTCATAGCTTGACCTAATCTTGAAAATGCGTCTGTTATTGTTAGGTATTTTTCATTGCTGATTGAAAATACATCGATGAATAATTTATCAAATGGGGCATCTGGTGTGGCTGTTATTGGTAGTGGTGGCACTTTCCGGGTTCCTGTTGTATTTGCTTTTGTTACAGGTACCACAGGCTTTTATGTACTGCGTGATAGCTGTTTATATATACAGGGTGGTTCAAAAGGTCATGTCCAAACGGCACGTGTAGGTGTGTCAGGTCATGAGGAGCAAGAATTACATAGGAACTGGGGGTCAGAAACGCGAGTGTAACCCGCTAGAGGGCGATATGTCTGATAGGTCCATACGTCTTGCCTGAACGCCTGGA
>JAWQRJ010003222.1:0-12355 GCA_033557515.1 Diorygopyx duplodentatus | reverse complement strand
TTTCTTCTAGACTCAGACACCAGAGGTGCAGGACAGTAAAGCCTAGATTAAGTTAACCTAATTTTATTGTATTACGATTATTCACCCATTAAAATTTTAAGAACAATACGTAAATCGATCGATTTTTAGTAAGGTTCCTTTAGTGTTAAACAATACTCGCACATCACGTGTCTTTCATAAATTCATAATAAGAAAAAGACCCTCAATATTTAAACTAGTCGTGTGATGATTTACACCAGTTGATTTTTAAGAGAAAGTCGTGTGATGATTTACACCAGTTGATTTTTGTATGGTAGAAGAAACTATTGTTTTAATAATATATTTTCACTTCACTTTATAATAAAGAGAAGTTCATGAATATGAATACCCAACAATGACGCATTTCAAAATTTAAAAAAAATGTTGGGTTTGTTTTATTAAAAAAAAATCAAACAGGTAAATTTATATTACTTAAATTTAATTACGTACAAAAATTGCGTACATCCTAGCTTCATTTGTTTCCGCACGAAAAGTTATGGTTGGATATTTTTTAAACACAATTTAATTTAACACTTTTTTCTGTACACAATTTTAAACAAAATTATGATTGATTATAGTTAAATTATTGCAATCAAATTGTGTATAGTGTATAGATTTTACCTTTTTATTGAAAATACTACATATCTATATACTTTTAAATCATAAATTTAATTACATATGTTAATTTTGAAAACAGTTTTTTTTGTCCTATCGGCATTATCGTTCATCTTCGATGACCATCTATTTACGAGTTTTTCGAGACCTAAGAATTATTGTGTGACCTTCAAAACTTATGAACTTTGGGGTGTGTACCAGACTTTGACTTTCGGTCAAAGCACACGTTCGAAAGTGAGAGTTCACGATGCGTATGTGAAATTAGTTCCACTTGATGACTAATTGTATACTATGAACCCTCTAGCATCGTAATAGAGAGAGACAAGCGTCCGCTTATTTCAATGGTAATTTGTAGTCAATAGTGTTTACTACACGCCTTATACACACCGAGTTTTTATGTCTCGGGGTAAATTTTGAATGTAAATGAGAAGCCAGTGAGAACGCGGCATTTAATTGCTTTAGTATCTGTTGGTTATTTACTAGCTTACTAGATATGTACGCCAAGAGAAATTAAGGTAGTAAATTAATTAAATAGCAGCTGTAAGTAAGTAAGGTCAGTTTTAATCTTTTCTGGGCCGATCAATCACGTGTTTTGCACGGGCCAATTCACACGTTATAATACTCTATGATATTAATCAAACATAAACATTTTTTTCAGGATAATAGCTTTCAATATCAATATAAGATTCGAAATCGTAGTGATTATATAGCTTTCCTCGTCATCACAGAAAGCAATAATTCATTTAATAGTATAATACAAGTTGCCATCTAATCTTAAAAAACATCAATATATAACTTGTTAAATTCCCGATTTTTAATCTTAGTTTTATTTAGAATCGATTTTGGCGCTTTACTTAGAACAGTAATAAAATGCTATTATTATTATTTAAAAATATCCCTGTGTTGAATAGCTCAACGGTGTTCGTGAATCCCAGGAAGCCCGATTTCCGCGACAAAAACTCTAGTTGCTATGCAACAAGTGTTCGCAAATTAACCGATAAATTCAGGGTTTCATGCTATTACTACCGAGTGTACGAGAGTTGCACATTACATATACATATTGTCGAGGTATAAAATTTTATGGGGCTGGCATAAAATTAACACTGAACAGAATGTACGGAAATTACTGCACTTAGCCTGAGGACAAGTTCGTAAATGAAACAATTAGATGCTGACGTCTGATTTGTGCGAATCTGTCGGAATAACTTCTGGGTCCGTCTAAAGCTTGGACAAGGTTTTATTTGGTATCCTATTCAGGGTGGTTCTTAAGCAGTTTGCAATATATGCATTATCTTCTGCAGGATTTTTCCTCCCCCAGTTCGATTCTAATTCTCTAATCCTGAGAAGCCATCCAAGCACGAATCTGTCTGTGCCCGACTCGAATAATCCGAAGCCATACCAAAAAGGTGATTGCTCCACAGGCAACGGTCAACTGAGGAGATGCAGGCAGTGTAGTCGTGCCGTGGTAAAAAAACGCCACTAACGGCTGCTGTGGGATTCGATCATAATCAGTTTTATGCCTGCTCTGCGCGGCACCGTCAGTCAGTCAGTCGTTTGTCGTTGTCGTGGTCGATTTTCTAAGGAGAGAACTGGATCCGGGGCCGTGCGGTAGTAAGCGGTTTTTATCCGCAGCTCCTGCCACAACCGGTCAAGGGCATCCGTCCGTTGAAGACGGTCAGGTTCTTTCTTTGAAACGGAGCACTCGCGGAACTAGTCTTCGCTGAGATTGGACTAGGCCAGACGTCTTAACACGGCAAAAAGAAGAGTCAAAATTATTACAACCTAAATATCTTTTTGGTTTGATCTGGAAATTAAATATTTGATCGGTGATGGATACTATGGATTGAAGATGTCACCTGTAAAAAGTTCACTTTTGACTCCACTAACCCCAGGGTTAGTGGAGCATCTTTGCAGATACGCATTTCGCAGCATTATAAAGAAGAGTTAGATTTGTCTGGAGACTTTTCATTGACTCATCCAAGACTAGCTTAAAAAGCACTTCTCCTCCACATTGGAAAGAAATATACTACAATCCCAGTTACTCATTCCCCACAATTAAAGGAAACTTCAAACTTTGTGGTGATTTAAAAAAAGTACCTGGAAGACCGAGCTCGCTCAGGGTAAAAACAAAACATTTTTGTTTTTTTACCACCGCGCTCTTTGGCAGCGACATCCTGAGATCACAGATCAAACCAACAGCCTCCTACCAGCTTTGACCACTGGATGACTACCTATGTCCGCAAGCCAACGATAATGAGCAACATCTCACTTTTATTATATCTTAAAACGGCTTTATTGAAGGTCCCAATCGATTTCCCGAGACGATGCCGACAAATAAATAAACAATATTAGCTCGTTGAATAGTATAAGATATCTCTGCTCCTTGGTCAGCAGCCTGCTTGTACAAAGGTATCTTTGTTTTATATACGAATGGAATAGCAGGGATAGAAATGAGCACTGGGCAAACGAGCTATGACCTCGTAGACAGGAGTTGACGCCTGGAACAAAGAACATTATACGACAATCATTACTTGACCCCTTCAAAATATTACTGCTGGGCCTTTTGCACATAAAACTCGGTCTAATGAAGCAGTTTGCGAAAGCGTTGAGTAATAAGATGGATTGTTAGTCAGGAGATAATGGAAGAATGATGATGAGATAATGCAAGGTAGCAGGTGTGGGAGTCTGCTTAGGAAGGGTATTGAATTATAGGATATGGGTTGTCGTAGTTGAAGTGGTAGTAATTTCAGCCTGTTGGAATGCCATGCGGCCCAAAAGGTCAAAATCAGGATGTGAAAGGGCTTCTGCGAGGTCTAGACGGAGATGAAAGATTTTTGAGGAAAGCAGACCTAAGTCGTGCCTGGTTGTCTGATTCGTTACGTATTAGAATTGTTTTCCACGTTACGTTCGTCCGTTAAGGTTTTTCTAAAAGGGCAAAAAATGCGATTTTTAAAGAATTTTAACACCACTTTTCTCAAAAATATGATGTGGGCACATTCTGAATATCGTTTAAAAACGATAGATTCTTTAGAGCTAAAGCTCTAAAGCAGTGGTTTCCAACCTTTTTGTACCTTTGCCAAAAATGTTGTGTCCCCTTCAATTTTCGTAACAATGTAATTTCACAAATACTGTCCTGATATTACAATTTATTTAATGGGTTAGAAAACAATATGCCATATTTTGTATAAAATAGTTCTTATACATCAAAAAACATTTATTTATTATAAGAATTGATAATTTTACTGCATTTAACAAACCATACAAAATTACAGAAAAAAAAATACATGTTTTATTCAACTTCAATGTAATATTAATGCGATGGTTGGGCTTGTTTTTGAGCGTAAATTTTTTCAAACTTTGGTGTCATTAAAGATATCGCTGTTCTTAGTTCATTTTCAAGCACTAAACGGGATCGCTACTTTGTCTTTAACACGGCTGCAGCAAAAAATTCAGTTTCGCATAAGTAAGTGTTACTTATTTATCTTTCTTTACTCGTAGCCAAAACGTAACAATATTATTTTCTTGTTCAAACATCTGCTTTAATGTGCTGTCATAAGTCGATTATCATTTCTTGTTCTGATGTCGAAAGTACAAAAGCTTCATACTTCTCAATCAAAAACGGATTTCTTATCTATTCATATTCCAACATGTCTTTAAAATAAAACAAGAATTGCTTCAATAAACTGGTCAAGTGATTATTGATATAGACTTTACTTTCATCTACTTCATCTGCAGAAATAGGGTTATTTTAAAATTGGGAAACACGTCAAAATTATTATTTTTCAAATCTGTTTATCCAGATTTCCATTTTTTTCATAAATGCAGTAGCCTTGTCTCTCTGCATCAGAGCATGAATATGAGTCCTTGTATTGATTTATTTAAAGTGCTGAGTTTTTCAAAATTATCCACTAAATACTCAAGTTTTACAAGAAATATTGCAATCTCTTCTTTTAATTCAAAAATCCTTCGAAGTACATTGGAACGGAAAGCAAACGTACCTCACAATAATATATTCTTCTTATAATATATTTATTATAAGAAGGGCTCTATATTCTGCACCCATGTCATCACACAATTTTGCGAAAATCCTTCGAAAAATATGATATTTTGGTAACAGCTGCATGCGCCCCGTACAACAATTTTATGCCCCCCTAAGGGGGCGCGCCCCACAGGTTGGAAACCATTGAGTTAATGGAATCCGTTTTGAAGTCAACAATAATTTAAAAATATTTAAATAAATTTTAAAAATCCTTTATAACGTTTGTATATGAACATTGGTTGGTTGCATTGACCGTAAAAAAACCTGGCTCCGTTTGTTATGCTAAAGAATAAATTCTTCTGTGGATCTAACCAGCTAATAAGTAAGGACCTTACTTATTAGCAACATTTTGATGCTAAAGTAAGGATCTTCGTATAACAGAGTAAGTTTTTTGCACAAACTCTTTTTTTTGTCCGTTACACGTAGTTTCTTGAGTAACACGAGATCGAAAATGTTAAACGTTCATTTAGTTTAAACGTTTCAGTTTTTAATGGGTCTGTTTAACAGTTTCCTTATCTGTGGTTTTTCTTGAACATTTTGTTCGAAATTTTTCTCAATATTATTAATATTAGGTATCGGAATTCATGAAAGAATTATTTTGATTCATGTTAACGTTTTGGTCTAAGCCATTAAAATTTTGATGCGTACTCATTAAAAATGATCGGTTTTCATTATCTTTTTTTCGTTTTTAACACCAATGCTTTTATAATTTTGAATTTTTTGAAGTTTTTATTGCGTGACTTGTTTTGACCATTTTGGTTAAAAGTTTTATTATCGTTATTTATTAAACTTGTTGCTTTGTTATAGTTTGTTTTATTTTCGAAATTTCATCGTAATTTTTTAATAAAGTTGCAAAAAGTCACAGGGAAGTTCTTGTTGCCGAAGAAATTAGTCCAATTTGATACATTGCAAGCTCAATACTATTTACTTGTACCTAAAATTTCTAAACTTCTAAATCTACATTGGAAACTGAAAATTGGAAATCCTCTTTCCATTTCAACGATATTCAACATTGAAATCAATCACAATAATGAATTCGTATCGATCGATCTCCTTCGAAATGCAATATTTCCTCATCACGCTGTGGACAGGGAAAGTAAACACAACGTAATAATATTTCGCGATGTATCCAATAAATGCGGCCTCCAGCGTTAATAATTAAACCGAAAACGACGTCTGGAAAAGTTTACCTTGAAAACTCGCGCGTGGCGCGGAAAGTAACAAGCGCCGGTATTTACATATTTAAGAGACGCTTTGCACGGATTTAAGCCGGAAACTAATTACACGTTCGCCCACTACAGATAATAAATTAAGTTTTCAACGAGGCATGGCCCCCTTTACGTGTTAAAGCCGTGCCGTTTGCAGGGTTCGAGGGAGGGCGGTCGGTCCGGATCCGGCTATTGTAAATTAATAAGTTCTGAATGGGGTGCTGCTCACGCCTCGTGCACTACGAACAGGTAGCGACATATCGCACATCGCATACACATATACAGGTGGTAACGGCCGTATGGCGCATATGGGCCATCGGATAGTCGACGATAGAAATCTGTACCGTAATGGTGATGCCATATGTTGCCCGTTGACACGCTAGAATGCTTTTAAGAGGGGTGCGTAAGGGTAGCTTCGATGGTTGCGCATATTGCCGTTTTTTCATTCAAAGCGTTACGTGGGGATAATGGATATAAACGCGTTTGTTTCCTGTAAATCCGGTGGAAAAAATCTTTGGCGAACCGCAAAAGCAAATTAAAAACTAATTATCGAAGTTGGCGTGTAATGAAAAGGGGCTGTCAGAAAGTTTTTGTGGACAAAATTAGTGTGGTATTATCACAAAGAAGATTGGGTTTTCGTTGTGTCCTGAATAATTTATGATCCTCACTTGTTAATTATTCGACAGGCGAAATTCCACCGGTCAATGACGTCATTACTACTAAGTACAGTCAGGTAATCTTAGAAGAGCAAAACGTAAAAGGACCTATTCCGCCAACTAGATTCTCCCTTTGTTTTTATTACCGTAATTATTACAATACGATGTCCTATAATTCCATTGAATTTATATAATTAATTTTATTACATTAATTAGATTATTATTTATTACAATTATATTCAATTTTAAATAAGGAATTAAGTTAAATAAACTAGTAACCTTCAAAGTTACTAATAAAGAATTTATACTTTAAGCCTTAAAATTTAAATAATTTCCATTTATATTAATATTTTGTATAATTTTTATATTATTTAATATAATAACTTATTACATATTTAATTATCAAATTAAAACTTATTTTAAAACAATAAAATTAATTGAAAATTATAACAAATTTATTTTCATCATTCGACCCAGGAACTTACTTAAGAACTTCATTAAATTGATTAAGGACATTTTTAGGTTTATTATTTTTACCTACTATATATTCATTAATCCCATAATTTTTTATGAAATAAAATTATCATTGCAATATACTAAAAGGTTGCAGTTTTTGTATTTAACATTCGTAACTTTCATTTTGAGTAGCACACATTTGAATTTACCTGAGATATATGTCTTATATATACAAAAGAAACAAAAATGTTACGTGAGATTATTGTCCATAAATATAACTGCAACCCTCCCTTTTTTATCTCCAAATATATCATCATCAATTTTATTTTCCATTTCACTCAAAGTAAAATGTCCGTTTTTATAGTCTCCGGCGCGAAAATTCCTAATTTTTTTGACATAAATTGCTCCCATCTCATACGTCCAGCGTACGGTGAGCGGTCAGTTGGCCGCCCCCGACGGCAGTAAGGGCCGTATCGATTAATTTATATAAATGTTACTGCCCCGTCGCGGTTACGGCGTATAGGAACGGCGGCCGTAGAGGGCGCTCCATGAAGGAGTATCCGTTGGTACGGGAAAATTTACGCGGCCGGTCCCTCAGGTCCAGTAAATTGCGGTAGTAAGACCGGCTAAAGTTGTTAAATGAATTTATGGCGACCGGACGATATCGTCCCTGGACGACCTGACCGCCCGGAGCCGCCTTCTTTGACCAACTCAATTCCCCCGACTAAGGAAATTCCTAATGCGTTTGTGGAACTCCGCAAACTTCCTTTTGGAAGAGGTGGACGGGAAGCGATCCTCTGTAAACGCGTCTTAGATAAACGGATAAATAAATATATAAGATTTACAGTTGAATCACATAATATATCGTTTATTACGGCACAATTTATACCGAGAAAGACCTGAAGAAACAAGAATCAGTTCCATGTGATGCAAACATCTAATGGAGCAGCAATGTGTATCTAGAAAAGCAGATTATAAAACCAGCTCAGAAGAAAAGTTCGGATTCTTAGTGATGAAAGTAGTTTCTCTTGTCAAACTGAAAGAATAAGCCCCGAAGAAAAATTAATCAGGATCAGATAAAAAAAGAATTTAATTTTTTTATAAAAAAAAATTGTAAGCACAATATTTTGAAACTATAATGATAACTAAAGTACTCAAAAATTTAATTACAATATTCGATATGTAGCAAAAAGCTTTTCTCTTTAAAAAGAAGACACTTAATTTTTTTTAATTAAACCTACAAATTATGGTTAACTTAAAAATAAGTGTAAAAATGACGTAAGACTTCTTTTTAACTTGCCTTTATTCTTTATGATTATTACCGGTTTCGATTGTTACAATCATCAACACTCTAATCTACAAACGACAGTTACAAAATGTATTAATATAATTAAAAGAAATATAGTAAAAAAATATTATGAAATTAAACTTTCAGTCAAAACTTGCATTAATTGAACATTTCTAATGTAAATAATGTATGACGTGTCTCTTATATTTTCAGAAAACGCAAAAGAAGATAGCATTGCAGAAGAAAACATTAATTTGATGTAAATTTAAATAAGCAATTTAAACCAAGTTGCTCTAGAATTTTACGAATTCTTTTACGAATTTTGCGAATGAATACGAGTGTCTTAATGGCCAATAAATGAGAATTGTATACATTATTTTTTCTACGTGTAGATATTTTTCTACGAGTAAGGAAAAATAAGCATTATTTTCAAAATTTATTAATCATAAGTTACAACTGAATTGTATCATAAATGAAACACAGAAATGTCAAAAAATTCTGAAAAAATATTCGTTTGATTTATAATTACATTCTGGATGGTACAATTATTAAAATGCAAATGCGGTGCTGCTGACACTTTTGTATTAGTATCGGTGGATGCCATTGTTGGTGTTGACGGAATAATGTTGATTGAATTGTTGGTTTGACTGTATTCAATCGAATTCAAAATTTTATTTCATTTGGACCTTATTTTGAATTGATACTTCAATGTAGTTTTCGGCCACTATTGTGGATTTCCATCCATCGTGCCTTTTTGGTGAAGTTATGTCACCGCCAGCATCAATTAATATTGTGGCAGAACTGCGGCGAAAGCAGTGTCCGGTGTATACACTAGGATTTGGAACATTTAAGTAAATAGCAATATCTTTTCCCATGTTTCCAAATTTGTTGATTCCTATGTTTTGTACAGTGCATTTTCCGTTTAAGCAATTGATAAAAAAAGATGCGGTAATACAATTTTATGGACAAAGATTCATGTATTTCTTGCAAATGTCATAATATTTTCCTATAACTGTGAATTTTCGTGTTATCTTCGTCTTTGTGTTTTTAATTGTGACTAAAACGGTTGATCCATAATCATTTGCATCCTTAAACTGCAACTTGTGTAACTCATGTCTTCTGCAAGCTCCCATAATACCAAAGATACATGTCACCTTCGACAATAAATATTTAACATCTGCGGCTTCTCCAAGAAATTGTTTTATTTCATTTGTAGAAAATGTGTTAGCCTTTTTGGGTTGATAGTTTTCAGATTTTCTCTTCAATAAGGTGTGCAATTTGGGAAACTTCGTTATGTCCATTTTATGTTTAATAGAAAGGGTAGATTTCAAGATTGAATAATGTGTCCATAAGCTTGATGATTTTAATTTTTCAGATAACTCATCAAAGTAACCAATCAAAACATTTTCTGAAAAACTGCTAACCTTATTCTTGTTTCTCCAATCCATAAATTGCGAATAAAATCTTTCATATGTCTTCATTGATTTCTTAGGCAACAGATAATTGGCTGTTCTGTTAGCTCGTTCTATAATGCCAGGTGGAGTTAAATTTTCATTTTCATTCTCACTATCACTCATTTTCACAGATTTTAGCTTCAAAAAGCACAAATGTTGTAAAGATGCTCGTTAAATAATAATTATGAACTGTTAAAATTTGATATTGACCGAATATTGTTATGTTGCGAATTTCTATTGGTTTTAAATTTGTATCTTAATGAAAATTTGTATCTTAATGAAACTCATTAAAGTACAGGTTGTAAATATTTAATAAACCAATTAAAGTATAGGAGTAGAAAAAATTTACTAAAGAACTGTGGTACGTACCATCTTTAAGAATTATTATTAAACAATAATAACATATATAATAACAGGCGTTGTACATGTTTTTTAGACATTTCTTCCTCTCTTGGTTTGTATAGAGAGTCAACACAAAATACAGCAAAGTATTGAGCGCACTTTTAAGAATATCAAAAATTAAAGAATTTTTATTTTAATTTTAAAAATATAGAAAAAGTACGATAAATTTAATTGATGATTTTGAATAAGTCCTAAAATTATTCAAAAATAAGTCGAAGATCGTTGAACACAAATGGGGTAGTGCATAGTTAAAAATACTTTTAGTTTGTAGATCATAATTAGTATTAAAGATTTTATATTTAAATATTTCTTGAATTTCAATCTCGAAGGGAGATTGTAATAATGTAATTGATGAATAATTAATGCTTCAAAAAGCTTCCAAATAACAACAATATCAACATTATTCGACATATGGAATAAAATCGATGGCTCACATATTTTGCATTTCTAAATGTTAATTGTTTTTAAGATATAATAATAATACTAATACATTGATTGAAATACAATTACATTTGTAGTAGGTATACATTATAATACGGTTAGATATAACAGGTTACATTGTATTTCAAAAGGTGAAATTCAGAAACACCCGAAAAAAGTGTACTTTCTATTTTTCAGTTTCCCTGCCAATAATTATAAACAGAGCTTAATATAAGATCGCACCCCACAATTCTGGAGCGAAGATCGTCTGACATCATTAGGAATGGAAGTATATAGTTTAAAAATCGAATCAGAAAAAGATTGTTCAGAAAGCGATGTAATCTGCAGTGCAGTGAAGTAATGATATGAGGAAATCTTATCTTAATGTTGTGTACGTCAGATCTATAAGTAATTTTATTGTATAATTATGCAGTAGTTTTGAAATTAACGACTCTATAAAACAGACGAGCCATATGTACGACGATTCTGCATGTTTAACCAAATTAATGCTTTAGGCTTGCATGAAACACGATCGCGACGTTTAATTTAGAATATAAATCAAGTGGAAGAATTCTGAAACCTCTGAGCACGAGAAGCAGTAACTTTACCCAGGCAAGAACCGTACACAATGTCGCAATGAAGTGTGACAATACCAGCGAATCGGATAAAAGACGTTTTGTATTATCATTTAAAAGGTATCTAGATGAAAATAATTGCTTTAAGATTGAAAAGGTCCTCCCAACACATTGTCCTACAAGATTACGGGCAGAATCAACAAAATTAAGTGTTAACGAAGTGTGTGAACGTAGCATGCATATCAAAAAGAGAAGTAATGATGTAATTAAATGCAGTAATTTTTTGATTAACCCAAAAGGAGCGTTTAAAAAATCAGACGTAAAGTCAAAATAATTAGCAGTATCCCTGGTATTATTTGCCCACATTCGTGCATAAAATACTTATTCGTGATTCGAAAATAATACAGGAACAACTTTATTGTTAATTGGTCAACTGTCGGAAAAAGCCGGCGAGTCGCGAAATAAAGATTTAAAACATTATATATAGCGAGCATCGGACAAGAAAAATATCACGCGAAATGGCAAACGAGGATTTGCTTAATCGCCTCTTATTAACATCTGACCTGTTAATAACGAGCCTCCGTAAACTTTCGTAAAAGCCGGCTGAGCCATTTCGCACCAGAAGTGATTAAATCTCCTGTAGTGATAACCTGAAATGGCAGAAGAGTCCCAATTGGAATAGAATAATTTGTTATGTGTTGTAATATATATAGCAATAAAGAATAATGATTAGCAAACGTATTTATTAAAAAATGCACTGCATGTCATCTGTAATCAAATTAGTGTAGAAGTTGGTCAAATTTCGTCCAAAGAAAATCCTTATATGAATTATTAGCAAAATTATTGAGCACTGTGTATCTAACAAGGGAACACAGGCAAGTGTGTCTCACCGATTTAAATGAAACTTGGTGGGTTTATAGACTGATGTGGTGTAAGAAGAACGGTAACCTTTTTAGCTGTGGAATCGCCCGTTTTCGGGGGGTGGAGCGCTCTATCGGCAACACAACCCTTCGCTATTTGCTTTAATATCTCCAAAACTGTAAAACATACCAGAAAAAAGTTAGGATAAATATTTAACTGTTTAAGTAGTACTAAAGGATAGCGACAATAGTTTTCTTCTGACAATTATTGTTTACCAGCAACAACCCCCACCCCCATATTTATTTCAAATTTGAAATTTTTTATTTGCTAATAAAATACAAGAAGTAGAGTAGAGTATTCAAT